>APFE030705664.1:183842-260430 GCA_000404065.3 Pinus taeda | reverse complement strand
TATGAATTATATTCATAACACATATCGTAATCTCCTTTGTCGTAAAAGATGAGCATTTTTCTCCTAAGGCAATGGGAACTTTTAGATGCCCTTTGCCACTCCCCAAAAGCCTCTTAGCACACTCTTTTTGCTCAATCCCATATCATTTTGCCTAGCCTTGACACCAAGACCATGGTCTCCCACACTACCTCCCTTTATGATATTTCTAGACAACCTCCCCGCCACATCTGCAACCCCCCCACCTACTTGTCACTTTTTCTCCAAGTAAAACATTAGTGGAGCAATCAAAGTTGTATGTACCAATAGAACAGCTAATGAGCAAGTGCTTCAAACCTTATTCCTTAAGCATGGGCACCAATCCCTTGATTCCCATATTGTTGATATATTTAACCATGTGGTCTTTTCAAGCTTTCCCTCGTCTTGGGCCAAAAACATTATTCATCCAATCCATAAATTAACAAGCAGTTCTAATCCAAACAACTATCAAATAGTCATGGTGGGTCATGCATTCTTCAAGCTTTAGGCCACAGTCTCACACTAGCACCTTTCGAAGGAGTTGGGGAGCCATCATCTAAAGCCCGACAAACAAGTAGGTTTCCACCCTAACTACTAATTGATCGATCACATATTCACTCTCCAAGCCATTATTGAAGAAGCCCATCACGGCTCTTTGAAGGGTTATAGGTGTTTGTAGACACGAAGAAGACATCATTCCAAAGATTTTGTGAGACTAGCATATCTAAGACCCTACTAGTAGCCATCATGTGAATGTATGAGTCAATTTTGCGATGCCTCATGATGACACACAAACTTTCTCACTTCATCCAAAGTGCCATTGGGGTGTATTGATGAACTAGAGTCCTCCCTTCATGATCATATCTGGTAGGGCAATGATTGTCTTCTAAACCAGGGGTTGATATCTCTGCTCCTATTTGTTCCTAACTTGGCCTTGTCAGCCTCTACTCTTGAGAGCTTACAGAGACATATCCACACACTGGCCAATTTTTGTAGCATCCGCAATTGATGGTCAACTTATTGAGAAATCTAGGGCATAGTAATTATGTGATTTCTCTTCAATTAGTAACTGCTTGTGAGTGTTTTTTACTTATTTAGATTATTAGTGTTCTTCTTCATCAAACAACTACCGATGCATAAACCATAAAGAGACAAGAAACACAGAATATAAGTTATCAACCAGGGCCAAAACCTCTCTCTTTGAGAGGAAAACCCAAACAAATTCTTCTTCTTATAGAGATTCCAATTAATGAATACCAAGACCAAACCCTTGACCTATTTGCCACTCTAAGACCAAGTCACAAATCTTCCTTGACGGGATCCTTCTTGCTTGAGTCAAACCTCTACTTATTTCTCTGCTACCCTTTAGAATTCGGTTTCCTCTTCACTGCTTCAGACTTGTACCTTACTTCAACTTCCTTTGACCTGAATGATCTCTTCTTCTAACTCGGCTTCTTCAACAGACTTCACTCTTTTCTGTAGTAATAACAGTCCCCTTTTTCAACACATGTGAGAGCCAAAAACAATCCCAAAATAAGTTTGTTGACTTCGTTGCTTCTTTCCTTCACTTCGTTAGTTCTAGTGCTTCAGACTCAAACTTCTCTTCAGCTACTCTTTCTCAACTCCTTCTTCTATTGTACTTCGCACATTTTGTCTCATACTTGATCACTAATATTTTGTTTCTAGATTGGAATGTGAGCTGCGTATTTATAGTTGTCACCCAAGGTAATAAGCCGACTTGAATAGTGTGAGTCGACATCATTGTTTGGAGGTATTAATTAATTCCATTTGAAGCCGACTTGAAGAGGGATGCCTTGTGCTTGTCTTGGAGGGCTACTTTGACATTTCTAATAACTCTTACATATAGACACAAATTGATTTTACGACCAATCCTAAGGACTCACAATGGGAGTCATACTAAAAATAAAATTCCTTGCTCATGAAACCCATGAGACAAGTATTATAACAATAATTTTATTTTTCTTCTTTTCACTAATTACATAAGAACATAATTACACATGTCATTATGAAGACCGAACCTAGTTACTTTTCAACACTCCCTCTTAACTAGGGAGGTATTCATAATGGTACTTGGTCATTCTCAATCTGAAGAATTTCTCATAAGAAGAGTCAGATTGGTAACCCATTTGTATAGCATCATATCAACCAGCATTGTTACATAGCAAGGCCTTGACTAACAACTCTATCTCTCCACGAGATCCAAGCACAATGCCGGTGAGACCAATGATGTATAGACACCCTCATCATTGTCTCTCTCAGAACATATACCCCATCTGGGTTCTCAAGGTGTGTTCCACCAAGACTATTCTTATCTTGGATTCCCAGTCCTCAAAGAATATCGGGCCTCAACGACTACTCTTATCTTGGATGCCCTAATACATCCTCAAAGAGCATCAGATGCCAGATGCTTACCCAATCCTCCATTTTGTATTCCCAAGAGAAGACAAGAATGATGTGTTTATCTCTCCCTCTTAATTAGGGAGAACATAACTATTCCAATAGAGGAATGTACTCATTCCTATGGAAGGAATGTACCTAAGCCCCCTCTTGGCTTAAGAATTTCCAAGTTTCTTCCAAGTAAGAAACTTGTTTCCAGGCTCCCTCTTAATTAGGGACCTACAGCAGCTCCTCGGTGGAGATAATGGGACAACCAATTGCTTCAAGAACTCCTCATGATGTCATGAACTTATTTTCGTCATTTAGGAGTGCTCATATTTTGGGACCTTCTTAGGGAATAGACCATACATCACTTTCATCCATGAGTTAGTCATGTCATCATCAGAAAGTGATCCATCAATCCATATTTGGCCTTCCTTCATGCCCTATTGCTTTCTTCATGCCATGTTTAGTTAAGGATCTTTCATCCTACTACATGTGCATCGATGGTGGAAGACATCCATAGATCTCCCCATGGCGGCCCTCCAGATATTTGATCAAAAATAAAGGAATGAACATTAAAATCAACATTACCTTTGTGATGGTCTCTTATCATGAGATCTTTTAGTTTGCATCAGCGTCCTGCATACATATCGACACATCTCCCAAAGATATATATTGTCAAGGGTCTCTTTCCTTTTCAGACTCTGTCAGAGTCTTCATATATTCCAGGGAGATAACTTAGTCAAATCTTCTTGGTCTTTAGGATGTTGATAGCCTTTACCATGGTTGCATATTCAATGATCTCTTCCTTTGTTTCATCACACATCTCATTCCCAAGAGCTTCCAATCAAAATTCCTCAATTGTTGTCAACCACCTCATACTTCATATGAGGACATATTACATGATTTCATCTAGGGAATGTATGACTCAAGCATTCCTGCTTGGGAGGAAATCCTTCCTTTTGATTATGCTCTCAAGATAGAGCATTGATACATGTTACATGCAACCATATGACATTACTTCCACAATATCAAATGTAAGCATGCATACCTCATTTTTCCTTTGGGTCATCCAGACTTCCTGCAGCAGCTTCCTTGATTGAAAGAGTTTCAATCCCTTGATCCGCTTTACTTTTATGTCATCATACCATCATCCCATGAATTCCACAAGTTTGGAATTCTTGATGAAACACTTGCTTCCTCTCTTGATCGGTGAACCTTTCGATTAAGATTCCATCAAAGAATCTTAAGGATCTAGAGTATCCCCATCTGCAAATGTTTCCTTTTGTCAGATATATGATACACGATGACCTTGCCACTTATGTTCCAATGAGATTCCCAAGAGCTATATCCTTGACTTCCATAGATTCTAACCATCTTTCATGCTTCTCTATGATGATTTCTCGAGCTCTTGCTTCCAATGATCCTATGATGCCTTGATGCATTCCATTTAGTGAATAATGATAGCCATATCTTACAATAGAAAATTTAGGAAGTTGAGAAGAACTTAGGTGAGGAAGACTATCTCAGTAATAGAGATCTCTTACTTCCTCTTTCTTGCACTGCGTCATTTAAACTTCCTCTACTTCTTTGGCGATATGGGCTTCTTCTCGTCTTTTTTTGTTGTCCTTCTTGACCTTAGGACAATCTCTTTTGTAGTGTCCATATTCTTGACACCCATAGCATTGAATTTTGGACATTTCCCTTTTCTTTTTCCAAGAACCAAACTTTCCAAATTTTCCCTTTCTTCTTGTCATTGCAGCATAAGCTTGATTTTGTGGCAGTTGTCTATAATGAGACTTTTTGGAAGCTTTTCCGGTGGGTTTTTCTCGTCAAAATCCGGCAACAATTTATTGGAATCACAAGTTTGATAGCTAGTTTCTGCACAATCAAAGTGCCCCAGGGGTTTTTCAGGGTGTTGAATCCAAATATGCAGTTAAAAAATCATTTTAGCTGCAACAAATGAAGATTTAACCTCAATTTCCTCGGCCGGATTCCGTCACCAGAATCTCCAAAAAGTCGCATTATAGACAACTCCGATTTTGTGCACCTGTTCCCAAATTAGATTTGGCCTTTAGTCTAGATTCTTTAATCTTGCATAGTGACCATAGATCCTTGAATGGAGTAGCTTCTTTCTTCCCATAAATATTTGAAGTGAAGTTACCCCACTCCTTAGGTAATGCATTTAATGTTGAAAAGTGTAACTAGGTTTGGTCTTCATAATGACATGTAATTATGATTCTACGTAATGAGATGTAAAGAAGAGAAATAAAATTATTATATTGACTTCTTTATGGGTTTCACGAGCAAGGGATTTGTTTTTGAATCAAGACTTCAATTGAGTCATTGTCATGAATGAAGTCATATTACACTTTGTAAAAGGACAAATTTGTCTATGTAAAGTATTCTGCAAGACCTTGTCACTTATCCTCTTCAAGTTGATCTACAACGTTGAAGGAAACTGCTAGAAGATGTCGGCCTAACCCTTAGAAGTCATGTCGGCCTAAAAGACATGAGATGAAGTGTATATATAGACACACTCGGCCTTCATTAGTGGCAAGTAACTCGACTTGATTTCGGTCAAGTAGAAGTGCGAAGAAGGGGTAAAGAGAAGAGCGAAGAAGTGGCTACGAAGCAGAAGTGCAAAGAAGACATAAGAAGGCTTCTTCTAGAGCTGAGAAGATTTTGTTTTTGAATCAAGACTGCAATTGAGAGTCTTTAGGATTTATTATCATCTAATCATAAAATGTTAAGAGTCATTGTCATGAATAAAGTCATATTACACTTTGTAAAAGGTCAAATTTGTCTAAGTAAAGTATCCTCCAAGACCTTGTCACCTATCCTCTTCAAGTCGGCCTACAACAATGAAGGAAATTGCTAGAAGAAGTCAGCGTAACCCCTAGCAGTCATGTCGGCCTAAAAGAAATGAGATGAGGTGTATACATAGACACACTCAGCCTCCATTAGTGGCAAGTAACTCAACTTGATTTCAGAGAAGCAGAAGTGCGAAGAAGAGGTAAGAAAAGTGTGAAGAAGTGGTTACGAAGCAGAAGTGCGAAGAAGATATAAGAAGGTTTCTTCTGGAGCTGAGAAGAAGGTATAGCGAAGGTGGGCTTTCTTCTAGGATAGCGAAGGTGGACTTTCTTCTAGGTATAAGAAAGAAGATATTCTTTTGGATCAGCGAAGGAGAGGATTCTTCTGGGATCAGCAAAGAAGAGGTTTCTTCTGGGTAAGCGAAGGAGAGTTTCTTCTGAAAGGATTCTTCTGGGAGATCGAGATAGAGATCTGGAGACCGAGTTTTTCTAAAGGAAACCAGTGAAAGCCTAGAGACCGAGATTCTCTAGAAAAATAGAGAAGAAGCAGTGTGAAGGATAGAGACCGAATTTCTCTAGAAGGAGCAGAGGAGAGCAGTTCAAGATCAAGAAGAAAGTCGAGAAAGGGAAGAGGCAGAGCATCAAGATTAGTGACAAGGTTCTTGGGAGGATACTAGAGTCAAGGGTTTGTGTCATGGTCTTGGTACTTATCCATTGAAGATCTAGAAGAAGAATTTTGATTGGGTTTTCATCTCAAGAGGTGAGAGGTTTTGGCCCTGGCTGAGAAGCCTTCATCCTATGTCACTTGTCTTTTATTGTGCACATTGGCAATTGACTTGATGAAAAGAACACAATAATAAGATAATGAAGAAACGACTATAAGCTAAGAAGTAAAAGTATATCACAAGCAATTATCAAGCAGAGAAATCTTTTAACTTTGAATATCCTAGATTTCTCAACATTTAATACAACTGTAGTCATTTCTCTATCAAACATGACTTCTCCCAAATCTTGTAGTTGATCCCGGATCTTAGATATCCTCATAATGTATGAGGCTATTCCATCTTCCCTTGACATCTTCAGCTTGTAGAGTTCTTGCCTTAATGAGATGACTTCTCCAGTGGTGCTTATGGAATCTAACTCTACCATTTTGTCATAGGTTTCTTTTGAAGTTTCGAGTTTAGATACATATGGGATGAGGGGATCCTTGATGGATTCTATGAGAATCATTTGAGCCCTAACTTTCCCTTTCATATACTTGGCAAGAGCTTGAGCATCTCGACACCGCAGACCATGTTGCCACTGTCCATAGTAGTCGTCGCCAAGCACCATTATACCCTCATGCTGCCACGTCATCGTCCACAACAGTCATCGCCAGGGACCACTATGTCGTCATGCCACCACATCGTCATCTGTAGTAGTTGCCGCCACATCACCACCAACCATCACGACGTCGTCCCTGCCGCTCTATCTATTGCTCCCCGCTGCTTTGTCTGTCTACCGCATCTGTTGCTCCCTACCGCCACTTGATCAACTTTGTCAACCATTTTTTGCCATTGCAGTTGCTTCAATTTGCAATTCATTTTGTGGGTCAATTTCATTAAAATTTCCCTCAATCAATGTGTTGCCACTATTCTACCTATTGGAACTTGACGACTCATAACAAATACCAAAAGAAATTTAATCCAAGCATTTAAATCTAGTATTTATAATAAAGTTGAAATATATTGAAATTACATTGCGGACATGGAAGCTAGGTTGTACAACAATCGCAAAAAAGGAAAGCTCCTTTTATAAAGTATTAAAATATCATTATAATATATATGAAAGTAAAAGGTGAAAAAGATTTATCATGAAAATTAATTATTTAGTGGATATTAAAAAAATTAATAACAAAAAATACAAGAAAAAAAGAAAAAATGAAAGGAAAGGAAAGAGACTTATTATATTTTGAAGAAGTGGCCACTCACACGATGAATATATAAGTTTCATAACCAAAAACAAAACAAAATATATATATATCATTTGATGAAATTATCAAAAAAAACAAAAAGGTGTCAATAGCTCATGAAAAAGGAATGAATTACAATTCTACATTTTGGACCAGAGGTTCATTTCGTAAAATAGAATTCAAGAATTCATCGATTTTTAAAAATCACAACATTTTATCCAAAATGTTGGAAATTGTTTACTACAGAAAAATATCAAAGTAATACATAGACACAAATTAAAAGATTAAGAGAAGAACTCACAAAACTTCAACAACAATTTGAGGCATTGGAAAATAAACATAAAGATCTTGAAGATCTGTTTTAGGCAGAATCAACAGAAAGTAACGAAGAAATTTGGCATCTAAGGGACCATAGTCAAAAATTACTTGAGAAAGTCAAGAATTCGAAGGCTAAGAAGCAAAAATTAAATCAAGAAAATGAAAATTTTGTGAAAAAACTCAACGAGAGTCTATCAAAGAGAAGAAGAAAAATTGTGCTTAAAAACCCTTAATCAAAGGTTATTAAAACAAATTAGAAGTTTAAAATATGAAAAGCTTAAATGCCAAAACATTAAAAATAAGATTGATGAATCAAAAACTGGAGAACTCGTGTCTTTAGAAAAACAAATTAGAATAACTTATCACGAAAGAAGTATCAAAGTCTTTAGACGTAATAGTCTAAGTTGAAGAAAAAGGAACAAATATCAACCCAGTCAATATCACAACTCACGAAAATGAAAAACCAGTTGAAGGAAAAACATAATTCAAATGTTGTAGTTCAAATGATGAAAACTCCAAGCAAAGATTTTGTAACCAACTCAACAACATCAATACTTGCAGTAAATCAGGAACTTGTTAAACACATGATAAGAGAAAATCAAATCACAATAACCCCTTATCGACACGCAAATCACAAGAGCAACCATCTTAATCAGTTTACGTATTTGTACCACTCTGAACATAAACACAAACATATGTTCCAAGGAATATTGATGTCTACACAATCCAAACTTACAATAATAATTTATCCCAAGTATCCAATAATTGCAAAGTTCCACAAAAGATTGATTTACGATGGTCAGATCCCTTCTCAATTCGACAATTTGTTTATCGCTCTTGTATCAACGAAAATGACAACTTGAAGAACTCTGAAAGATATGAATAGATTACAAGACAAAGAAACAGATGCCATGCCTTGTCAGCAAGAAGCTTCGAGGACAAAACTTTTCTTAAAAGGAAGGCAATGTTATGAATATAATATATAAAATAATATGAATAATATAAATAATAATGATCATAATATTGATAAATTAAATAATAATTAGCTATTGAGAAGGTATGTCTCAAAGGACATGACCATTCATGAAAGGACACCTGCCTAGGTATATAAGCAGACTCTCATCTGTAACTCACATCTCATATATCATGTACATTTAAACATTTCTATATAAACATTGCATGTCCTATAATGGATACTTACATACTCCAGATATTATGAATATTTCATTGTCTATATGAACCTTGTTTGTTACACTTACCTGGAAATATAGTTCACAAGGCCTCGTCTTGGTTTGCAGTAAGCTCTTCAGCGTCCGCTTAGTAAAACATATCATTCCCTAACCCACATCAAGAGGCAATGCTTCCAAGGATAGTTTCAAGGCATCTCAACCAAACTCTATCTCATAGAGGAGATTATCAAACCCATATTTATCTTTCTCTCCAAGATATGGGGACCAAGCTTGTCACAAACAGATAGCACTAGACTAGATAGAGTAAAAACCTTGCTTATTCGACGCATCATTCAATGCAAGCCAATAGTCCCACATATGCCACACCCCTGCTTGCTATGGTCTCCCTCTAAGGGTTGACCTCTACCAATCATGTTGGCAGAGTTAGCTATAGTGTCACTAATTGTTATCTCACCCCTATATGTCTACTTTTGACACCATCGGGATGGGTTAGCTCAATCTGCTGCAAATCGACAGCTAGAAAATCCTAACTCTATGGCAACCCTAGTAGCTCCATGGCTCCCTATGGAAACATGGCCTATGACTCAACCATATCAATTTGTTGCACCAACTCAATGGTATCTCGATTGCTAACTACAATGTAGATTGCCCCCTGCACAGTGGTTCACTCACGCGGTTAATTGATCAACTTGGACCCTATCCTAATGGTCGTCCCACGATCCTTATAGCTCCTACATTATGGCCTCCTCTCATGTCATTATGTATGTCAACATTGTGGCCCAGCCCCCTGTGCACCTTGGTTACCACTCTGTTTTCCATCCCTAGCACAACCTTGTCTAATAGCCTTGACCCACAACTCGGCCCTTGACCCCAACGGCGATTGCCTTGAGACAAAATCCTAAGCACTCGACAACTTCACACTGACATTGCACTGTTGCCGACAATGGCCTAACCTGCCTGCAAGTTCCCTTGGAGCAGTTGCTCGCATACACCTTGACACACCTCTACACATGGTTCCTTCACATTATCTCCCGTTTCTATTCCTGAAAAACTATTTCATGTAGACTCTCAAAACCACACACTTGCTATGCCAATTCTTTGGGCCATCAATCTCCCTACATGCTAGCTCCAAAGATTTAGTTGGCTAATAAGCTTCTCACGAGCCCCAACCACTCTAACTATATGTTGAATCTAACAAGCCCTGTGTCTATCAACCAAAAAAAAATTCATTAAATCTTATTTTGTTCATAATTTACTCAACCAACACCCTTAGCTCACGTCCTATGACATATGACTTGCAATCTCATTCCCTTCGCAACCTTGAAAACAAAAACTCTACCTCATACATTCCCTTGGCAAACATGGCCTCTTAACTGTTAAAATTGGCAACTAGGGCCAAATTCCACCTTGGGACAGCTCATATGATGGAGATGATTATTGCATTGGATTCCTCTTTTCGAGAGGTCCAAATTTGATATAAAGATCATCTCATTTGGACAAGCAGAAGTGGAATTTTGAATTTATTCTCTCTCATGCACAAATTGTTAAGATTTGCCTCAGCTTAATATAGGCTCAAGAAGCCCAATGGATGTGTCTTTTCACCCTCAACAAATTGTATAAATAGGCGTGATCTCTCTCCTCATTTGGACATCATTCACCCAGACATTCTTCTCTATTTCCTTCTGATTGAGTCATACAACTATTGGGCAGCTTCTCTCTCTCTCACACGTGTGAATGGAGGACGAGTTTTTTAGGACAGATTGTAGACCAAAAATTTTCAAAGTTCAGGGGCAGTTTGACCAGCGTTGACCAAAGTGTTTTTGACCAAGTTTGACTTTGATTATTGCATTGGATTCCTCTTTTCGAGAGGTCCAAATTTGATATAAAGATCATCTCATTCGGACAAGCAGAAGTAGAATTTTGAATTTATTCTCTTTCATGCACAAATTGTTAAGGTCGGCCTCAGCTTAATGTAGGCCAATGTATGTGTCCTTTCACCCTCAACAAATTGTATAAATAGGAATGAACTCTCTCCTCAACATTCTTCTCTCTCTTTTTCTGATTGGGTCGTACAACTATTGGGCAGCTTTACTCTCTCTCACACGTGTGGCTGCAGGACGAGTTTTCTGAGACAGATTGCAGGCCAAAATTTTCAGAGTTCAGGGACAGTTTGACCAGTATTGATCAAGGTGTTTTTGACCAAGTTTGACTTCGATTTTGGGTAGAAAAGTTCAATTTTTGCAGGTCGTACAGCTGGACACAAAAACAGAGAATTTATGGGCTAAATCTCAGAACCAAAGTTGCAGAAATTTCAGACTGTTGACCAGCGTTGACCAAGATCTTCCAGGCATCATTCGACTTCAATCTTTTGGGGAAAATTCTATCTTAGCAGGCCGCAGTTTTTGGCACAGAAACTGAGGTTTTCTGAGCACTTTGACCACAGACCAAATTGCAGGTTGATCACAGAAAATTACAGCAGTTTTCTCTCTCCTTTGACCAAGTTTGACTGGACTGCTTTTGGCTCACTTTGACTTTCTGATCAGGCCGAGTTTGACTGGAGAAGACCAGGTTGCTTTGAGGACATTTTATTGCTGCTTTGACCAGCATTGACTTTCTAGTTAGAGGTGATTTGACTGCAGTGGACTGCAGAATTTGACAGGGCTGATTTGACTGTATATTAGGCAAGTGAATTTAATTTTTGTACTCTCTTTCTCACTCTTCTGAACAATTGAATAATAATAAGAATATTTGATCAAAGGGCTTTCCCTACAATGGGGTTTTTTCCCTGGCATCTGCCAAATCTGGTGTCCTCTTGTCTTGGCTTGTCTTCTGCATTTGTTTTTATGTTCTATCTGCATTTACTGTCAGTGTGATTAAGTTAATGTGATTGCCACTGGAAGTAATTGGAAATTATCATTGGGCTGCTAAGCATAGAGCACACCATTGTTATCTAAAATTAACATTAGCTCCTATAAGAACCTAGCAAACAAAAAATTTGAAGATTGGTTTCCCAAAGTTTAAGCTCTGATTCCATGTCAATTCATAAACCTAGTACCCGACACTTTCTTAACCTAACAAATTACAAATGTCCTGAATGAATGCATACATAAGTTCTTAACACAGTTATTCAATGAAAGCAAAATTGCAACCAAATGATTCTACCTAATGAAATCAGTTATTCATTAAATCATAACCTACTTGGGCTCCCATCCTTTGATAAAGGGACAACTAAGAAATTTACAATTAGAACATACTGTAGATCTGATCCAGTTGGTCAGGCTCTAGATTTATCCTTAATCTTCTTGGCTGATTTGAATATCCTATTTTGCACTTTTGCACCTTCCTCAAACCCCACACACTAGAATGGAAGTCCTTCTCCACTCACCAATGAGATGCCTCTCTCAATGTCTTTTGTTGTTGTATGGTGTGTCTTTCTCCTCTCCATAGCCTTGCTTTTATAAATTTACATTGAACTAAACCCCTAACCCTAATCTACAAATTCATTGATAATCGAGATTAGATCTCGCCTCACTTGTGAACAATGATTGAGATTAAAACATAACACTAAAGTAAATAAGCTTTTTCAGCTCAATAGTCACCATAATTGATTATGTGCTTTTGCTAGGTTTGGCTAAGTTACAATAGCAACTTACTCATATTTGAGAAAGTTTCCTCAAGAGACTTTGGGCAACTTTTGCACGCCTAGACACTTCCATGTCATTAGGGGCAACAATGTTGAAGCCAATGAACAAGCAAAATGCAGTGCAACGTTAAAACAAGGTGAGCTTTTGATCAACTTGCACTCTAATTATTCCACCATTCCTTAATGACAAGTGTCATGGGCATTCATTCCACTTGGGTGCCTTTCTTATGGCCAGGTGTCTGACAAGGTGTTTTTTGAAATTGGGGTATTAGGGGGCAAGGTGCATTGAAGTTAAAAGACCCGTTGTTAGAACTCTCAGTATCATTTTGAAATTATAGCTGCAAGTTATGGATATGATCGACCTATTCCAGCCCATTCATTATTGCATAATCCTCTGGTACAAGTGACTAAGGAGATGGTCTGAGCCAGTACTAGAACCTGTGGTGAAGATCTGTTTACAATTATGGAGTGAAGTGGTGAGTGGAGCAGGAATTCTCTCCCTCATAGGGAGGAGGCTTTCCAGCCCATGTTTCTTATGTCCATATAGGAGGTGTTCAATATGCGGCTTTCAGGAAGTCACTTCAACGGAATCATCATTACAAATCTGTCGTGGGACTTGCATTTGTGCGTTTTCAAAGGTGACTTCAATTTTCTAAAAGAACTTAGAGCCTCTAACCTCTTCCAAGAGTCTTCCTGGAGGATATCTTTCCCAAGACAAAACTTTCAATTTGCAAGTGTATCAGTAATTCTGCTTACAGGGCCATTGTTGGAACTTCTCATCAGGCTGCATACATGTCAATTACAGGACGCAGGAAAGGGGAGATGAGCTTTTAGACGACATTCTGCTTCTCAAGCTTCATTATAAGGAACAAGCCTCTACTTTGACTATAGCTATGGCACAAATTATTGAACCAAAGACACATATGAATGGACAGAATTAAATTAAGGGCCATCAGAAATCAAATCGAAGGAATTCAACTCCAAATAGTTAAGGGGAACCAGGAACCTACTCACTCTGTCATCTTAGTGATTATGGAGAACAGAGGTCTCCCAGACCTCAATGAGCCTACCAGAAAAGCAGAGGATCTCGACTCTACAGCCAAAGGTTCCAACATATAAATCAGGTTTTTATGGAATTTTGTTTGTATATGGGCTCCTTCTGGAAGCTTTTCACTTATAGATGTTTTAGTCAATTGCTTTGGTATATAGGTAAAAATTTTGTCAGTTGGTTGGCTCAGCTTAAATTTGCAAAGATCATAGAAATTAATATGCTAAATTTTGCACTTATAAGGTATAGTTGCATTCCCCGCACAGACGATTAATACAAATTTCGTGGTTATGGTTAAATACAAAATCTAATAGATTAAAATAAAAATTCATATTCTTTATCACTAGATGTCAACAGAACATATAAAGAGTGCAAATTTTGCTACCTTGCCAGCACCACACAACATACTCATTTATCAGCTTGTTACCCGCCAAAATGGGTAACCTCATAGAAGAAAATTTTCTCCTACATTTGACAGCTAGTTGGACAGCCAGCCAACCAACAGCCCTTCATAGCCAATATTTGACGATGATATGCCATGTAACTTCGCCATTTGCATCACCCATATTACTTTGCCCATCTGGCATTACCACTTGGATGAAGGTAGCCCATTATTCAACAAGTACTTTGATCATTTTGCAATCGGGTGCTTATACTTGTTTGGTTTTGCCATTTAATATGGGTAAAGGGGTGATTTGGTAGATTCATCGATCTTGACTGCAAATCTATTCTCTCACTTTACTAGGTGCATTAATCTTTAGCCGTAGTCTAGTGGAACCTTCCTTGAGACCTTTGGGTTATAGGAGGGGCACTACTTGGAAAACTCAGACTAAGATAGTGTGTTCATCATCCCCTACGCCATACTTGACACTTCCCATCACACATTACAAGCACCATATATCATATCCATTCTTAGGGTCTAATTTGTCATTGGTTCTTTGGCATTTGGCACCCACATGTCCATATTCCTTGGGTAGGACCAGAAGACTATTGCCTTGGAGGTTGATGCAACTAAAAGAATGGAAAAGCATATCATGGCCACAAGAAAGAACATCAAAACGCCGAGCATGAGCTCTACCCTCCTCATTAGCCATCACCTGGTTCTTGAGCACATGATCTTCCTTTACATCAAAAGGAACCCTTGCATGTCTTAACCCTAATGAGCGATGAAGTATCTCATCTTAAGGGGTAATATAAAATGCTACATCATAAAGAACAAACCCTAACCCTTGAGCTATACAACGTAATAGAAAGCATTATCAAGAAAAGGTAAAAGGCGCAATAGAGAGGTGGAAAAAGCAAGCCTCCCTCCTTTACATTCATACACTAGTGATGTGGACTCCCCATTAGTTGGTCCCTCTGACCATGGCACTTAGCCAGAGGCCTTTTCCCCTCCATTCTCATACATCTACACTAATGCCTATTGATTGAGGGGTTGACCTTGGAAATGTCACTTCCCTTGAGGATTGGAAGCACCTAATAGGGTTTACCATTAGCCACCTCTATCAAGGTAGGGAACACCTTTACGAGACTTGGTCTAGTTAGATATCGAAAGGTGATCCTCCTTTAAGTATTAATATGCCCTTAGTATTCATGTTTGGTCCACTTAGATGCATACATGATCTTAGCCTCTAGTGGATGGTTGCTTTCACTTGACTTCATGTTGTTTTTGTCAGGTGATCTACAGTGGCCCGACTTTTAGGTCACCCACTCCACAAGTATCCAAGCATCTTCCAAGAGATTGATGGCTTAGTAGATGCAGCATTGAGAGAGTTTGGTCTCCTAATGGTTTGAGCAGTTGTTACATTTCACAGAGGACCTTCAAAATCCAAGACATTGGTCTACTTTGACCAAGCATATAGGATTCTTCATGATGACACCACTAGAACCAGCGTGGCCCCAGGCTAGTCTTAACACAACCTGATGGGCGAGACTTAATTCAAAGCCTGGATGAGGATGGTCTCCCATTGAGAGAAGAGGCTTTATTTTATCTATTGGATACCCATGGAGATGACTTGATGGCACCCCAGCTTGACTTGCGACCCTAGAGGACGATTTGAATTGCCTTTGAGGGACTTTCCTCAAATTTTGGATGATTCTAGCATCATGGCATCCTTTTAGACCTCACTTCACCATAACATGGCATTTGGAGCCCTAAAAGGGCATGGCGTAGCCTTTTTAAAGGCTACAACTCACACGTGTGGGCAATTATGGTTATTTTGTCATTTAGCTAGTGGGTTAGCTTGTAAGCCAAGGTCATTTTATGTCAGACTTGTCTTAGGGGCTACATTAGTCATAAATTAGTTGAGGTAGACCTCATATAAATAGAGGTCACCTCATTTGTCTTTTCATCATCACTTGTGGACCAATTCGGCCTCTCTAAAAGATTTTGACATAGCTGAAATAAACTTGTATCTTGTGTAGATGTGATCTTTTGTGGAGCATTTGCTTTTGGAGACATTGCTCCATGCATTTCTTGTAAGTATTCTATAATATTGAATATCTTCTATGGCTATTGCATGGAATGGTTATTGTTAGGATTTCTATGTGCTAGTTTTTATTGAATCTTTTTCTATGAAATCATGACAAAGTATTGTATGCATTACCCTTAAGAGTGTGTGGCAATCCCTTGAGTGAATCTTCATGTTAAGCTCTCCTTAGTTATTTTATCCCCTCATAAAATGTTAGCTAGAGTTTTTCATTATTGCTTACTCCATTCTAGGGTTTGATTCTTCCATAAGCAGATCTCCCTCTAGACTCCAACACCTAAGATCAAGCCATTCATATTCCACATAGATGATAACACCATAAAAATTACCCTAAAAACCTAAATTTTCAACCTCTACATAAATTTTCAACACTTTAAGGCAAGTCGCTAGGCTATGGCTCGAGTTGAATTCCACTTGGGCAAGTGTGTTTGATTTTGGGAGGTTTCTACAACTGGTTTGTAACTCGTTGCCTCAAAATCATTCCTTTTCCATAGTGAATTATTTCATTTTAAGGTTGACATCACAAGCCTTAGGGTCAACCCTAATTTAGCCCTCGGTTTCAACTTGGGGCTTTTTGAAGGCTTGATGTCCTAAATATTCATCATATTTATCTTGTGAATCCTTTTCTCGGCCTTGTGTACCTTGGTAAGCCTATTATCATTGCTTATTCATTAAACCCTTGGTCACTTGTGCCCTAGATAGGTCTTTGGAGGGAATGCTTTACCTTGTCATTGCTAGTTGGAGCCTTGTCCTTTCACTGAATGTCTTTCCCTAGCCTATCCTAGCAGCCACTTGAGCTCAACACATATACAGGGGTATTCACGTAAACTATCAGAACGGTGTTAAGTTCTAAGTCTAAGGCTCGGAGGTGACAGTGGGCGTCCACCTCATAGTGATGTCCCTTGGTCTAGTCCTTGTCTTGTGAGGCCACTCACAATACCTGCTAGATTTTGAGGCAACAGAGCTCAACATGTCACTTGCAGAAATTGAACCTCGGTGGGAAGGATAACAACCCTCCTCCCAACCACCCAAGCTAGACCCAAGAGAACCAGAAAATCCAATATGAAACCCCTTCATTAACAGCGCTCAATAAAATAAAGCAGTAATAGAGGCATTCCATTTAGAGAAATCCAGAAAAAGATGTCTGCTTAGATGCAAAATTCTGATGATGAAAAAACAAACAAAAGTGGAACAAGGAATATTTAACACTAAAATGCAACTGATTTGACCTCACAAAATATTTGCTATAGTGCCAACTTTTCAGTTATAGTTTTGATAATATGCTCTGTTCAAAAAATATCCATGAGTTATAAACACGGCCATATCTAAAATATGCTAACCCTCCCTTCATCCCCACAACCAAATAAAATTTCCAACTTCACCTGCCATGTGAAACTAAATTATCTTCACATATGGACTAGCCTTGGGGCTAACATACCTATGAACACATGGAAAAATTGACACTATCATATTGGAAACGAAGATGAGAAAATGTACCACATGGAATAAAATTAAAAGCAAATTTCCCATTTGCATCAGATATTGCATGACAAAGCGCTTGATTTGGCCAAGGAGCTGCTCCAGAACCCTGAGGGCACTTCACCTCATGGACATCATCTGAATAAAGGTATACATGAACACCTAAAACAGGGTTACCCTGCAACAAAGAAAAAAAAGCTTTAGCAAACTACCCTTGAATGTAAATTTATAGCTCCAAACGATAGATTTAATGTCAAAATTTACAGATCCATAATTACTAGAGGAACAATCAGTCACCAATTGTTAGGAAAAACAGCCAATTGGCAAAATGTATAGCATGTATACAAAATATACTCTGTAAAACCACAGAGACAAAAAAAATGTACTGTGTATAATGGCCCAAGGGTGGGGGATGGGGAATGAGTCGAAAAGCATCTCAAAATGAAAAAAATAGTTCGAATAGCATGAAATGGTATAAACATACTATGATGTACCTTGGTCATAACGGTATGCCATGAGCATTTATTGTTCATAAGGTGAAGGCAAAAGGTCATATAATCCAACAGATTTCAAATGTGTATATAATGTAAAAGATTCACAATATGGTGATATGCAATCAAAATGATTGTCATATTTACAATGCCTCAAGAGATATGAAAGTTCTAAGGACAATAATTATTAATAAAAATTAGTTACCTTACATGCCCTCTTGTGTCTAGGAAGACTTTATCCTCAAAGCACAAAAGGAAAAATGACAAAAAGATCACTGAAGCTTAGAACAATATTACAACATCATAGAAGCATCTATCCTTCCTAGGTTAACTTTTATTAGAAATATCTCTTGGTGATATTTTCGAATGGAGCGTTTCTTATTATGACTTCAAGAACATCTATTGTAAGAGGCCATGTAAGAATTCACATTCTTTGGAATGTAGACAGGTTAGAATTCAGATTCTTTGGAATGCAGAAGTTGGTAATTTGATTGATCAGAGGAATGACTCCCCTGATGAGGATGATGGTTAACCATAGGTTGTGTAATAATATACTCATCACATACATTTGTTCATTTGTGAATAGATAAAACTTCCTTCATACCAACAAATTGATACTTAAAGTCAACTAAGTTTATAGAAATTTATTTGTCAATCAATAAAATGGGTAAAGAAAGACTAGAAAATGGTTAGCCAGGCTAGAAACGTAATGGTGGAGTCAAGTTACACACATCCAAAATTGAAAAGCAAGCTCAAGTTGGATCTCAACCAACAGGACAATGGCTTGAGGCCATTCAACTATAGTCAGAAGAAAATGCATACTAGTCCAAAACAAGCAAAGTATCGACCATCTCACACGAATCAAATAATAGAGCAGAGACCAAGCATGACCGAGTTGTTTATGCAATGAGGATGATAAGCAGTCAAATGACTAATCAAAACAAGTTGGAGCTACCAATATTTCAAGCAACCACAATATAACATGTAATGGGTCGAGCCACATGACCCAAAGAGTTATGCACCAACGCAGTGGGAATGGGTTGAGCATATCCCCTCAATGCCTTTCTTTTAAAATGAACCACACCAAAAAGAGGCAAGAAACAAAGTAGCCACTAACAGCAAGCCCAAGATGGCAAACCAAATAATGAGTAACAGCACCAATTGACCAAATAGGAGATAGCAAGGCTACATTTTATTTCTAAAAATAATTGTTATAGGCCTACAATGAAAACTGATGCTTGAACCAAGCTAGTGAGCTTGAAAACAATGGTCGATGCCACTAGAAGCAGAGCTAAGTCAATACAACAACATAACATTAAAGCACATGACTTGAGTAGGGGCACTGGGCAGCAGAGGTCAACAGCAAGCGAATTACCAATTACTACTGCACCAAAACCAACACACCAGATCGACACCATGCCAACCAACCTAACAGAAAAGCATAAAAGGAACAATTTACAAAGCTACCTGAGAAGCGCACCAAGGCAAGGTGATTAAGCAGATCCACAATCTCCACCAAAAACTAAGACGAAACACTAATGGTGGTTTTACTCACCAAGCAAAGGCAATGATATATATAGCCTGGAAACAATTGAAGGGGGTGGGGGGCGGTGCTAGAAAGATGGATTCTAACAGAATCCTTGGAGCTCAAATCCAATGAAATGAAAAGATAAGTGAACACAACCTGCAGGAGATAGAAAAGGTCATTGGGAGACAAAAGGTGACAACAAGAATCAAGAAGAATGAATATCACTACAGCCACATTAAATGAATAGCAAAGAAGAGGTAATGGGGACTTGAGGTGTCAAACAGTTATTAGGTCACATCAGTCTACAAATCTTGCATGGTAAGGTTTCAATGCACCAGTGTGTAGAAATTTTTGGTTTCCTGTAGCCCCACTCTTTCAATTTGTTTGCATATAGTTCAATGCCCACAACCCAACATATTCATGGCTAATATATAAACTTCATATGCATTAGAACAAAAACATTGCTAAGCAACCTCTATGCATTCACTTTTCATCTGACAGAAAAATCAATAAGCATACACAGAAATTTAGAGACACTGTGATTTTTGGTCAACTTTGACCCAGGAAAAACCCACAAGGTGAAAACCAGTCTTAAGGAGGATTTTATTGCATCTAATTCTCAGAGAAATTTACACAGCAATTAACACAACGAGGAACTTATCTCCCCTTGAATGTCATTCCAAATTCCTTGGAATTTGTGTCATAGTTTCAGCTCTGATTCTGGAAATTTGAGACAGTTCCAGACCTCTGACAGCTTTGGACTTTGAGCCACAATCAAATCTCTGCTCAGAAATTGACCTCCGTTCTTAGGAAACCTCCTCTACTGATTGCCTCGAATCTGGTGCAGACTGTCCCTCTTTTCAGCCTCAGTCTGCATGCTAAACACTCTGACAGATCTCCATAAAATGCGGGCCAACTGACCATAAACTTTGCCAGAAAAATGAGCTTCAGACAGCTCTGACTGCTCCAAGAAATTTGTGCTGAGAATCTCTCTCAGCCCTCCTCAAAATCAGCGCAGATCTCTCCTGGAATCTCAGCCTGCGAACCCTGCTGGAATTCCTTGGTTTGCGTGCCTGTACCCTCTGCTGGTAACATAGATTTGTGGTGACTCCTTGCTGTATGTTTTCTCTTCCTCAGCCTTGCAATCACAACCTCCTCTACTTTGCTCCTTGCTCTCTTGTCCAACAATGTACTTGAAGAATAATGGAGCTCCTTTGCCTTTTTTCCTTTTTAGTTCCTCATAATGAGGAGAAACCTTAACCCATTTGATCTATTGCTGAGATTAAAACTCAGCTCTCATAGATCAATCGTGGAGATCTAGTCTTCACTTGACCCCCTTTTTTCATGTGCCCACCTTCATTAATGAGTCTCCCTAGTCACTCTATAACTTGATGGATTCTAACAGAATCCTCGGAGCTCAAATCCAATGAAATGAAAAGACAAGTGAACACAACCT
Source organism: Pinus taeda (assembly GCA_000404065.3). NCBI lineage: Eukaryota > Viridiplantae > Streptophyta > Pinopsida > Pinales > Pinaceae > Pinus > Pinus taeda. The sequence continues at coordinate 239,609 of APFE030705664.1, read as the reverse complement.
GCATGGGATAGAAAAGGTCATTGGGAGACGAAAGGTGATAACAATTGTTTGATGTGAATCGACAAACAAGAATCAAGAAGAATGAATGTCACTACAGCCACATTAAATGAATAGCGGAGAAGAGGTAATGGGTACTTGAGGTGTGAAACAGTTACTAGGTCAACATCAGTCTACAAATCTTGCATGGAAAGGTTTCAATGCACCAGTGTGTAGAAATTTTTGGTTTCCTATAGCCCCACTCTTTCAGTTTGTTTGCATATAGTTCAATGCCCACAACCGAACATATTCATGGCTAATAACAATCACAGCCTCCTCTCCTTTGCCCCTTGCTCTCTTGTCCAACAAAGCACTTGAAGAATAATGGGGCTCCTCTGCCTTTTCTTCATTTTTAGTTCCTCATAATGAGGAGAAACCTTAACCCATTTGATCTATTGCTGACATTAAATCTCAGCTCTCATAGATGAATTGTGGAAAACTAATCTTCACTTGACCCCCTTTTTTCATGTGTCTGTGAAAATTCCTACATCCTGAAAGAACCCCTACTGTAGCAAATCTGAATCTACTTCACCTACTTGATTTTTGAATTACATTCATCAAGTGATTCTTCTGAATACTGAAGCAAATTACTTCTACAGCCAACACTAATTAAATATTCATGAAACAAAAAACAGAGCAAAGAACAAGATACATAGGACACACTTGTTTTTGGACACAATAGTCCCCGGAAAAACCCAATGCGGGAAAACCGGTGCAGCTGCTCTGAGGGTTTTATTATTATGCAAAAGAAATATCTAAATACAAATCTAGGATGCTCATCCACCAATCCTTTACAGAGAAAATAATGGCAGAAAATCCGAGTGAGTTTTACCTCACTTCACCGGACAAAATTCTGGTTGATCTGGCACAAGACTGGCTAACCACGGCTATTTCTACGTCACCTCTTCTGCCCTTTGTATCAGGCAGTTCCGGCAGTTCCCGACAATTCCAACTGTTCTTGGCAGTTCCTGGCAATTCCAACTGTTCTCGGCAATTTCGGCTTCTTCCCTCTACGTCAGCTTTCCCGGCAGTTCCTGCTTCTGCTCTCTGCGTCAGCTTTCCCGGCAATTCTGACTTCTGCCCTCTGCGTCAGCTTTCCCGACAATTCCAGCTTCTACCCTCTGCATCATCCTTCCCAGTTCTTCCAACAGAGTTGGATTCTATGTGACACGCATCTTTTTTGCATCAACTCTGCTGGCTATTGCGCTGCCTCTACGTCAACTCTCTCGGCTATTCTGGCAATTCCAACAGTGCCCAACAATTTCTGTTGTTCTGGCAATTCTGGATTCTATGTGACAGGCAGCTTTTCTGCATCAACTCTCCCAGCTACTACGCTGCCTCTCTACAACCTCTCCACCTCTCTGTCAATATTCTTCAGAAAGTCCTTCTGGATTCTCACTGCCTCTCAGCTGCAAGATTTCCCCAATCAATTTTCCTCCTGAGAACTTCTCACCTCAGAAAATCGATTTCCTCAATCTCTCTATGTGTTTTCAAATGAACCTCAAGCCTCCATGTTATACTTTTCCTATTGAGTTTTCAACGGTTGAGATTAAGTCACTAATCAATGGCTAAGATTGAAACATGACTTGATCCGCCTTCTAAATCATTCTCACCCATATTTTGATTAATACCCATTAATATTTTAATTTCCCTAAGTTTAGACTTAGGAACTCCATTAAAAATATTAAAAATTTTAATAAAATACAATCCAGGTGAATTTCACCAAACGGTTTTTGGGTTCTTTAGAACTCATGTGCCTTAGTTTCTCCACCAATTTTCAAGGCAAGAGCACTTCCGATGCTACCAAAAAACTAACAGTGTCCCCCTTCATTAATGAGTCCCCCTAATCACTTTATAACTTAATGGATCCTAACAAAATCCTCGGAGCTCAAATCCAATGAAATGAAAAGACAAGTGAACACAACCTACATGGGATTAAAAAGGTCATTGGGAGACGAAAGGTGATAACAATTGTTTGACGTGAATCGACAAACAAGAATCAAGAAGAATGAATGTCACTACAGCCACACTAAATGAATAGGAGAAGAGGTAATGGAGATCTAATCTTCACTTGACCCCCTTTTTTCATGTGTTCCCCTTCATTAATGAGTATCCCTAGTCACTTTAGTCACTTGTACCTTGTACCTTTTCTCATAAAGTCTCTTTACGTAGTGACTGTAATAACATAAAATACCTATAAAGTGAATTTTAATTAACATGACTTTAATAACTCATAAAGTCAATTACTAAAAAGGTGTTTTAATGTGTTATCCTAGGCAAAAAGGCTAAAGCACAAAGAAACACCTCCTTGGTACCTTTTCTCAACACTAGTTCTTACCAAGGAAGCCATTTCTCACCACTCCCATCTTTTCTCTGAAATACTCATGCTTTCCCCTTGGCAATGACTCGGTGAAAATGTTCGCAACCTACTCCTCATTGGGTATGTACTCAAGCTTCACTGCTCCTCTCTAAACCCAATCCCAGACGAAGTGGTGAGATTTGACTAATCATGAAATACTAGATTCTCCATGAGTTTAATGCAACTTTGATTATCACAGTATATCGTTGTTGGTCTCAGCCTCTGACCAAATAAGCCACACAACAACTTGCAAAGCCAAATAGCCCAACAACTAGCCTAATTGGTTGCAATGTACTAAAGCTCCACAGAACTCAATGTCACTAATCTTTGTTTCCTGTTGAACCGTGACACCATTTCCGAACCCAATCAAAAACAACATCTGAAAGCACTCTTCCGGTCACTAGCACTACTAGCCCAATCTGAGTCTACACAATCTATCAACCTAACTCCATCCCACTAGATATAGTCCAATTTGTAATCCACTATGCTTCGAAGGCACCGTAATACATCTTTCACAGCCACCTAGTGCACCCTACCGGGCTCCATCATAAACTAACTCAATATGTTGACTACGAAAAAGATATTTGGCCTAGTGTTGACCAAATACATCAAGGAACCGATCAACTGACGCTACATAGTGGGGTTCACCAACAAAGAATCTAAAGCATGCAGCTTCTTCCAATTGGTGATCATCAAAGTAGACATAGGCTTGCAATCCTCCATTCAAAATATCCTTAGCATGTCCCCTACATATCTGCCAAGGCCCACAAAGATATACCCATCCTCTTGCCAAACCTCCAACCCCAAAAAGTAGTGCATCAATCCCACCAACCAGAATGAGTGGATCCTCACCAACCATAATGAAATATACGTTCAGATCTACATCAATCTTTTGGAAACCCATCTACTGCAAGTAGGCATCTATCCTCTCGTACCATGCTCTTGACGCCTTCTTCAATCCGTATAAGGCCTTCTTAAGCCTACACACATGAGACTCTCTCCCATGCATTTCAAAGCCCCGTGGTTGCTCAATGTACACCTCCTCCTATATGGCCCCATTAAGAAAGGTGATCTTCACATTGATTTGGTGAATCTTCCTCCCCATCCCAGTTGCTACGAAGATCACTACTATAATAGAGGTATAACAAGCAATTGGTGCAACGGTCTCCTTCAAGGTTGGTTGGGAGCGAGAGTAAGCAACATTTTCAAAAACTCCCGATTCAAGGGCAAATCGAGAGCGAATCTTTATACAATATACATTTTTATATTTTTTGATGCATATATGTCAACAAAAGCATGTAGAATTATGAATTAGATATAAAAAGCATAAAAACATGGATTAAACCATATAACATCAATCATCTAGAAGTTATAATCTTCATCAACCACGTCCACAAGTTAGTAGCATACAACATATCGAGTCTCATAATTCATCAATCTTAGGGTTTCAAGCTTTGAAAATTCAATATATAACATTTATCATCATTGATCACTAAAGTTGTAAATTGTACTTGTAACAATTACCAAGTAACCAAATGATAACATAGAAAACCTAACATGAAATGAAATGTTTCAACTTTCACGAAGCGTCATATTCATAATTCATTACCAATGAGTTATAATTGCCAATTTCAAACTTCAAAATCAAATTGTCATATATTGTTTACAAAAAATATCATAATAAATATGAAAGAGTCAACAGTTATGAAAACTACATGAAACTAGAAAAGACAAGTAAATCTATAATCTATTGCTAATGCTTGGGCCTCTTGCCACATAAGAAATATCTAATTTCAGAGACGGACGACCATGTCCAAAACTAGAACCAGAAGGCACATGACCTCCACGTGATGATGTAGATGGAGGTGGCGATAACAAAGGCAAAGATTGTGGAACTCGAGCACTACTACTGGATGATGGGGGTGGCATGGTTGTTGTTGCTTCATCCTCATCTTTCAAAAATTTGTTTCCAATTCTTCTGGATGTAGAGCACCATCCTCCAAATTATCTTCCTCTGGGTTGCTGTCCCAATATATATTTGATGTATCACCACAAGCCCGCTCACAATAATGTGGCAACAACCTCAAGTTGTAGCGCACATAACCCAAGTTTTTTGCTCGGTTTTCATTCAGTCTATTTCTTCTCACATTATGGATGAAGTTATAGATTCTGCAACACCTCTCTACAGAAGAAGTATTTACAGCCTTTGAAAGCACTTTTTTTGCCAATTTTGCCAAAAGTCCCTGGTCGCCATACGTGTCCCACCATGTGACGGCATCAAATTTGTCCCTATCTTCCATTGCATGCAAAGAACCAAACACTCCAGTGTTAGTGAAGTATCTGCTTAATTCAAGACACATTCTAGTGTGAAACTTTGAAGACCCAAATTTCTATTGCAACAACTAATTAAGTTTCTTCTATTTGTTAATACTGAACAAATTATTTACTGTGTTCTATGGTAAATAACGAAACCAATAAACTGCAGCCTCCACTACTTAAATAATATGCAGAAACAAGAACTGAGCAAGAAGAAATACACAACACACAACTGACACCGTTGTTTTTGGACAAACGTCCCCGGAAAAAACCCAATGCAGGAAAACCAGTGCAGTAGCTGAGGGTTTGTATTATTAAGCCATAGTTTTCTTAATACAATCTTTGGATGCCTTACTAGTTATCCGATACAGAGATCTAACTAGGCAAAAAGGTAGTGAGATGATCTCATTCTGTGACTCAAAGATTTGGCATTGATTTGCCCTAAAGATGAGCCTCTGCATTGCCTCTACGCAATACTGTGTCACACCCAAGCAGTCACTGTTGTTGGGACTGCGCTGCACCTCCTCTTGATCCTCTATTGGTTGGAAACTTCGGCCCTCTAGCCTCCCAGTCTCACACCCCAGCTCCAGCACTAGATCTCGACTGTTCCCTAGCAGAAATACGGACTCCCTTTGAAGCTCTACACTACCACAGCAGAGCTCTGCAAGTCCTTGCATCAGCATCTCTAGACATCTTTTTGCCCTTTCTGCCTTGTACTCTCCGGATCAGGAAAATTTCCTTCAGAAACTATCCCTGCCCCTCACTGCAAGAAACCTCCTCGATGATCTCTCTAGTTGCTCTAAGAAATTGATCTCTTGATCTCCACTTGATATATCTTCCAAATGCCCATCAAGCCTCTTCTTATAATCCTCTCATTGATCAATCAACAGCCCAAATTAGATTCTAACCAATGGCTTAGATCATTTTGACTTGATCCTCGTCTTCTTCTAGAAGTGTCACCCCCAGTTTAATTAATACCCTATAATTATTTTAATTTCCTAAGTTTAGACTTAGGCACCTATTAAAAATAACTAATTATTTTAATAAAACTATCTCCAGGTGGAATTTCCCAAGATGATTTCTAGGTATTGTAGAATGCATGTGTCCTAGCCTCCTTGCAAAATTTGAGGCCTAGAGCACATCCGATGCTACCAGAAATCAACACTCCCTCTTAGCGAGGAATGTGCTCTAGTAATGCAACTTGCTGAAGCATCACTCTGATTTTGTAATATCTCTTTTTGCGTTGTTGATGTTTAACATCACTGCCCACCAACTACTACGCAAATGTTGCATTTGTGTTGCTACTAGCCCTGCCACTGCCAACACTGTATCTGCACTACAACCTTCTCCAACTTTTGTTGTTGTTGCAATAGCAATGGAAAAACATCCACAATACTGAATAGGTGTTCAACATGATGCATATGTTGTTGGAGTTCTGATAGCTACTAGTTTCTGTGCTGACCCTCTGAAGGCTCTACGTTGCTGCAAACTTTGCACTGTACCAACTACATTGTTGTCAACTTTGCTCTGCGCTACTCAGTCTCTGGCACTCCACTACAACGGTCACTCTGGCACTCCTCTGCACCAACTGACACTAGTCCATCCTGCTACTTCTGATATGGGCTTCCGTAGCAAGGTATTGATCCAAGAGGTGGACTCCTCAAGGATCCTACCTATCTACAATTCTTTCGAACTACAGTATTAGATCACCCCACCTCTCCCCTGGAGGTTTTTGGGCAATCATGGCAAAATCCTCCTCGATCTTTGCAGTGGCAGCCTGCAAATCATGTTTCTCATCCTTGTCCTTCTTCTTGAGAGGACACTATGTAACTTAGTGACCAAGTTCACCACACTAGAAACATTTGATCTTTGAGACGTCCTTCTTCTGCCTTCATTGCTCCTGCTACCCCTTAAATGCAAGGGTTGCATTCTCTTCCTCCTCCTCCTACTCCTCCTTAGGTTTCGTCCCATTGTTGTTGTTGTTGTCAAGTTTACTCTCGACCAAGTCTCGCCTCATCTCTTCTTGCTAAAGAGAGGCCCACATCCCTTCCCAAACCGACAATTTCTCTTTGCACAAGATACTCTGGACAAATACTTGCCATTCTTCTGAGACTGAATTCAGGACCAGCCTCACCATCTCGATAGGCTGAGGTGTTAATCCCACAGTTGCCAACGAGTCTCGAATTTCTTGCAGCTTCACAAGGAACGGATCAATGTGTTCCCCCTTCTACATTTGCACGTCATTTTTTTCTCCAAGTACATCTTTCGTTGCTCGAAAGATCCTTGATATAACGTGGCCAAGGCATCCCACATCTCCTTGGTTGTCCCTTTGTCGGCAATGTGACATACAACATGATCCCTCACTCCGTCGAGCCTCAACCGCTTGGCCTTCGCCATTTCAGCATTGTACTTCTTGAGTGGATATGGATCTGCAGGATCAGCTACCACACTATCGACGTAGGTTTTGAGATGGTGCATCCAACTATGTGATCTTGATCTCTTAGCCCATTTGATACCATCTCTGCCAAATAAAAAGTTGAACCGCCTCCTCTCTCTCTCTGTGCCGTTGTTAGGTTGGCCTACGCACTCGCTGCTGGAGTTAATAGATCTACTCCTCTCTACTGTTGCTCAGCACTTGAGAAATCGAATTCCCTGGCTAGGAATTCTCTGAGGAAGAAATTCCCTCAAAAGTCTCTTCTTCCTTCTTCTGATATTTTTCTGCCACAGCAACTGCTGCAGAAAATTGCTTTTCACCTAAAGATTGCTCTATGTTGAAGCTTCTGCTGCCCTACTCCCTCTGCCACTGGCAAATCTCGATCTGGAAATCTTACTTCCATGTCAACTCACTCAGAGAGAGATCTTCCTTAAGACTATTGCCCCCTAGCTTGGACGGCGAAATCGCTCTGGAGATTTGATTTACTGCCTAAGCAACACTTCCATCTCCTCCCTTCTCTTCAACATTGGCTCTTCCGGTCTGCTCTCTTGCTTCACCTGCGCTGCTCTGATACCATGTGAAAATTTGGAGACCCAAATTTCTACTACAACAATTGATTAAGTTTCTTCTATTTGTTAAATCACTGAACAAATTATTTACTATGTTCTACTATAAATATCGAATCCAATACACTTCAACCTTCACTACTTAAATAAGATACGGAAACAAAAGTTGAGCAAGAAGAAATAGATAACACACAAGTGACATCGTTTTTTTTTTGACAAACGTCCCCAGAAAAACCCAATGCGGGAAAACCGATGCAACAGTTGAGGGTTTGTATTATTAAGCAATAGTTTTCTTAATATAATCTTTGGATACCTTACTGGCTATCCAATACAGAGATCTCACTAGGCAAAAAGGTAGTGAGATGATCTCACCATGTCACTGGAAGATTCGGCACTGATTTGCGCTGGAGATGAGCCTCTGCGCTGCCTCTACACAGTATGGCGTCACTATTGTTGGGACTACGCTTCACCTCCTCTTGATCCTTTATTGGCTAGAAACTTTGGCCCTCTAGCCTCCGGGTCTCACACACCAGCTCTGCCACTAGATCTCAACTATTCCACAGCAAAAATACAGACTCCCTTTGAAGCTTTGCGCTGCCACAGCGTAGCTCTACGTGGCCCTACGTCAGCCTCTCTAGACGTCTTTTTGCCCTCTCTGCCTTGTACTCTCCAGATCAAGAAAACTTCCTTTGGAAACTATCCCTACCCCTCACTACAAGAAACCTCCTCGATGATCTCTCTGCCTGCTCTGTGCTGCTCTCTTGAGAAATCAATCTCTTAATCTCCACTCGATATATTTTCCAAATGCCCATCAAGCCTCTTCTTATAATCCTCTCGTTGATCAATCAACAACCCAGATTAGATTCTAATCAATGGCTTAGATCATTTCGACTTGATCCTTGTCTTCTTCTAGAAGTTTCACCCCCAGTTTAATTATTTTAATTTCCTAAGTTTAGACAGGCACCCATTAAAAATAATTAATTATTTTAATAAAATTGTCTCCGGGTGAAATTTCCCAAAACAATTTCTAGGTATTGTGGAATGCATGTGTCTTAACCTCCCTGCAAAATTTGAGGCCTAGAGCACATCCGATGCTACCGGAAATCAACATCTACCACACTCCTCCCTGTTAGGGACCATCTTGTCTAATGTTGTCATATACCCATTTTGTACCTTTGGATCTGTATGGGGTTTGGCCCTAACCGCACTCCCAGGTGCAGGTTTGCCCAACCAAGATGGAGAGTAGTATTTTGGCTAAGGATATACGCCAACGCATGTAATGGAACATTAAGCTTATCCCACTGTGCACACACAAAATTGTGAATAATATCATACAAGTTGGGGTCTTTTCCTGAACAATATCTTTTATTTGACCCAACATGTTATCCATTTGATCATACACCTCCCCAATCACTAGTGCATTTGTCTCTACGAAACAAAGTATGTTATTAATGGGCTTGATGTATTGCAAGACTTCCCTCACACGTGCGCAAAACAAACCATCAAGAATAGCCTCCTCCACCTCTTCAAAACCTTGTTTGTCAACTGCGGTTGGAACCCTATTCTTTAATGCTTGCCAATGTTGTCTTGATACCATGCTAGACAATGACTCTCTTACCTTCATAAAGCGGTTGAAGGTGAGGTAATAGCTAGCAAATCTAGTAGTTGCAATCTTCAACAACTCCAAACTTGAGTGATTGTGGAAAAGTCCATGGGTATTGCTATGATTGGTAATAAATTTTATCATTCTCTTGCCTCTCTTCTACAAATCACCAACCATCTATATTGAGGGTGTTTGTTCTTAATAATATCATGCATCAAAAGGTTCATTGTGTGAACCAAACACCCAAACCAAAATATGTTGGGGTATCTATCCTCAATAATTGCTCTCTTTGCCTTCCAAATAGAAGTACTATCAGTGATGACTTGGATGACATTTTATAGCCCAATACTTTCAATTGTTTGAAGTAATGGTTTTGCAATGTTGATGGCGGCCTTGAACTTTTTTGAGTAATAATATGTTGAAAGCAAGACTACACCACTAGTAGACACACCAATAACACTTATCAATAGCTTGCCTTTTACATTTTTTCAGCCATCAGATACAATGGATACCCTGTGGTCACTCTAAGAATTTGTCATTTTACCCAAAGCATGCCCTATTTTTTGCTTTTTCATGATCAAGTCCCACGGTTCTAGCCTTGTGATACCCAGGGCTCTTGTATCCTTTGGGGACATTATTAATGGCACTAACCATTTCATACCAATAAGGTGAGCAAAAAACATTGAATGGTATCCCACATGCATAGAGAAACCGGTAAATTTTTCCATCCACATCATTCCTACACCCTTGGTCAAGGAAATCTAATATGGTTCTACATCTTAAAGGGATGTATGTTCCTCTGCCTCCATATCCACTGCCATTGGAGGATGTTGATGGAGTTCTTAGTCTATGTAATTGTGGGCTAATGTTGTCATGTTCAAAGTCACCCTTTGATCTTTTAGATTTGTATTGGGTCTCCTCCTCTTCCCTTATCTATTTGGTTCTCTGATGTTATGACACACTTACACAAGTTTTGATTACTATATATTTATTTCCATCCCATGGCATTTAGTGTTTTTGCAACGAAGGCATGTATTCCACCCCCTTTCCCTCCCGCATTCCTAGAAACATATTTCCACAATGGGGTTTGGTCCAGTTTGGTTTTTGAGCCCTCATCATCTCCACTATCATTATCCTCCTCCTCCTCCTCCTCCTCCTCACCAAGGTACTCTTCTCCATGGTTTCTTATTCTACCACTCCCCACTTCTTCATCATTCCTCCTCCTTCTACTTCCCAACATCATCATAACCAAAAGACTTTGGAAGATGAATCCAAGAGTCACTCCAATGTACTATAAATGTATATCATGTGAATAATATATGCATTCAAGGCTTATCCTTCATATCTTCCGTCTTCGCCATGGTTGTGTTTAACATGGTATCATAGTGCAGGTCAAGCCGGGGCATTTCAGACTTTGTTAGCTTTGCATCTTTTCCAAAATTTCTCTGTCATTTCTCTATTTGGCCAATTAACTATAGAAATTGTGTTAATCTCCTCCACCTGGATGCTCCTCTGGTCTGAAACCTGACCCATCTGCCTTCTTCCCAGCCTGTGCATTACTAGTCGGTGAGTGGTAACTTTGATTCCAAGCATGCGTTATTCTGCTTGGCCCGAGTACTTCTTGAGAGTCAAGAGAGGATATTATGTCCTGCCATTTATTGCCTTGGCATTTTATCTATTTTCTAATTGTTGTAGTCTACTCTTTAATAACTCTGCATTCTGCCTTCTATCCGAAAATAGCAAAAAAAATGAGCTTTCTCCCTCATACTCAGGTTTGTCACCTGTCTCTGTATCCCATCCACTAATGGGGCACGCATCCACTAATGGGGGTGACGTTTCTAATGGCACGCATCGAATAATGGGGGCAAGGACCTATGAAAGCTAACATTCTTGTAATAATGGCGAAAAATGCACAGTTGTAATTACTTGTTCGGATTTGTATCATTGACTTGAAAGTATGCTATTACAAGAAAGCATTTGAGCGACTGCCTTGAACAGGTTACTTTAGCAATGCGTTTTCCGTTCGGGTGTAATGGTACTCCAATTGCATCTAACTATATTCTCCAATCTCTAATCAAAAACCTGAGAAGAGGTATGATGTGCCATGGCAAGAGCGGAATAATTTTATCTTCCACAATGTGATTAACAATGGCCATGGCCATTAAATGGATGTCCTCATAGCTTTCTTTTTCCTCCAACATTCACATAGCAGCAAGTTGCCTTGTCTACAGTTTCAAAAATGCATAACAAAAGCCTGGTGTCAAAAGTGCAGAGATCTGGTTTTTGTAGCTTGACGAAGGCTTATCATGTTAGAAAATTATATATTACAGAGCAATGGAACACATAAAATATATCACAGAAATATAAACACAGAAAACACATAAAACAAGAGAGACACAGATACACGTGGTTCACCCAGTTTGGGCTACGTCCACGGGAAATAGCCGATCCTTCCTTTTATATTATCCAGCAAACTGAATAGATACAACCTACAACAGATCTGATGTAATTCCCTCTTCGCTCTCACACAATCTCCTCTCTCTTTCTCACTCAGAATACAAATCTACATAAACGCAATACAATTCCCTCATATATAGCGAGGGGTTGCCTTCTAGGGCAAAAAACCCTAAATTAAACATAACTTCCACTGTTAGATCTCCGCCTAATGAACGGCCCAAATGACTACGAGATTACAACATTTTACAAGGCAATTTTACATCTATTATTAGCTTCGGGGGTGCTGCCCCTAATCCCCCGCCGGGGGGGGTCCTAAAGATCGTTGTCGCCCTCCCCCCCCCTCACGAGGTGGGCTCCTAAAGATCATTGTCGCCCTCCCCCCCTCCCGGACCCCCCTTGCAGGGATCCGAAGCGGTAATACCTCTGAATAAAGAAAATAATCAGGCTCCACACCCAACAATCTCCCACTTGGACACTAATTATAGCAACTCCACCGCTGCTTCATTTGTTGGACAATGACTCCACTTTGGACCTGGTTGTTTCTCATCTTCTTCATCATACTTGAATACCAATTGAAATTGAGTATAATCTCAGTTTCTCCCTGGTTACAACTTTTGTTAACATATATGCAGGATTGTAGCTAGTGTGTATCTTTTCCAGCTTCAACTGTCCATCTTCCAACACTAACTGTATGAAATGGTACTTGAGCTGTATATGTTTAGTCTTGGAATAAAATGCAGAGTTCTTTGCAAGATGTATGGCACTTTGGCTACCACTGTAACACCTGCCCAACTCCTACTTCTTACCTTTGTAACCAAATCATTTCTTTACTAGCCTCTGTAGCAGCAACATACTCTGCTTCCGTTCTTGAGAGTGCAACAACACTTTGCAATTTTGAAATCCAACTGACAGTTGTTCCACCTACAATAAAGTTGCAGTGTTGATAATATCTCTGAAATATTGGCGATATTCGTAAATATCGCATATTTTCGGCGAACTGAAATATCGCCGAGAAAATATCGCGATATTTTCGACTCCCGAAAATATCACGATATTTCTGAAATATCGCCGATATTTCGGCAAAATATCGCGCAACAACCCAATTTATCGCCGGGAGACAGTAAGAAATCGTCGCGCGAGTTATAAAATTCGGATTTTGGGTTTTTATGAATCATTTTCATTTCTGATTGTTGGAGAAGGAAGGAGAGAGTTATGTGCTCGCTGCCAAGGAGGGTTTGAGCGTTCCATAGCTATTATTGTCACCAACAACGAAGATTTCATTGATCTAAGCTTCAAGAACAGTGAGACAATTTCATTTCTTCCATTAACAGGTATGTTCAAATAAACCCCTATTTTAATGAATTTTTTGTTAGTTTTAGGATTGTTCTTGCTTGCCTATTTGCCTACAATCATTTTGCTTGATTTTTTTTCCATTTGAAAAGATTTTCATGCCCATGAGCAAATGCAAGGGTCTTATGTTTTTAAGTTTTCAAGTTTTCTCCATATTTGGAGAGCAAACTCCATTTTTTTGAGTTCATAGCTGCAGAGGCTATTTATTAATTTTATTATATAATAGGGGTTCATTTCTATAAAATTTCATCACCTTAGAAATTAGTTTCTTGTTGTGCAATGTGAAGTTGTGAACAATGAGGTAGGTTTACCGTTTGCCTATTTCTAAAAGTAAATTCTATGTATGAATTTATAAAATTTCAAATGAATTTATGAATTTTCAATTTTCAATTCACATTGCAAAATTGCAAATAATGTAGCAAAAAAATTGTTTTGTAAAATGATGTGGTTATTAGTATTACTTATTAAGTTACTAATTCCAATTTTTTTTGGTGCCCTAGGTTTGAGTTAGCCCACTACAAAATACAAATATGCCAAAAGCCTTGGACCCATTTTGGGAGTATGGGGACCCTGATGGTGGGACAAATCATGCATATCTTACATGCAAATTGTGTGGGACCAGGATGACAGGTGGGGTTACATGACTGAAATACCATCTTGCTAGACTCAGTGGACATGATGTTGGGATTTGTACAGTTTCTAGTCCGGAGCTTATACAAAAAGCTCTTAAGGCAATTGATGAAAACGACAGAAAGAAGGAAGAGGCAGAAAGAAACAAAGTTGAACGTGCAGGTAGATCTTTCGGGATATCTTCTCCTTATTTTGATGTTGAGGGTAGTGGGAGGGGCTCCACAACTAGCACATCATCACCTGCTACTGGTAGTGTGATTACGAGATCATCATTTTTTGTTCCACGAACAGCACCTGGAGCACAACCTGGCATAAAATCGCTTGTTAAAAAAAAGAAGCAAGAAGCAGATAGAGTCATGGGGAGGTGTATTTTCTGGAGCAACTTACCTCTCAGCATCACCAAAACCAATCCATTTTGGCAGCCAATGTGTGATGCTATTGCTGTTGTGGGCCCAGGGTACAAAAATGCCACATATGAGGAGTAGCAGGGGCCAATTCTTCAAGCAGAAAAGCAGGACATCAACTCTAGATTGGCGGAGTTGAAAAAAACATGGGAAGTCACTGGATGCACAGTGATGTCTGATTGTTGGACAGATAGGAAGGGTAGGACCCTTCTAAATTTCTTGGTACATTGTCCTAAAGGTACCATGTTTATTAAATCGTTGGATGCATCAGAACATATCAAAGATGCAGCAACGATATGTGAGTTGTTAGATGGGTTCATTCGAGAGATTGGTGTGCAGAATGTGGTGCAAGTCATAACAGACAATGCAGCTAATTATGTGTCTGCCGGCAAGATGCTTATGGAGAGGCATCCCACATTGTTCTGGACTCCATGTGCAGCACATTGTCTCGATTTGTTACTTGAGGATATGGGGAAACTCTCCTTCATCAAGGAGGCAGTTGATATAGCTAGGAGCATCCCCAAGTTTATTTATAACCATGCTTTTGTTCTTAGCCTCATGAGGAGGTTCACTAGAAACAAGGAGTTGCGGCGTCCTGCCATCACATGTTTTGCCACAACATTTATTACTCTTCAATCTTTGCTTCGATGTCAATTCAAGTTGAAGCAAATGTTTGTGTCTGGTGATTGGCGTAATTGTAGATACAACAGGAGACAGGGCGGGAAAGCCATTGCAAAAATGGTGTACTCTGAGACATTTTGGCGTGGAGTAGAAGAAGCATGCGCAGTTAGTGAACCTATAGTAAAGGTTCTTAGATTGGTAGATGGAGAGAAGCCTGGAATGGCTTATTTGTATGAGGGCATGGATAGGGCCAAGGAGGCCATTCGTTCTTACTATGCAGACAAGGGTTTTGTTGGCCTTGATAGGCAGATGATGTTATGGGATGTGATTGATAGTCGGTGGACAAGGATGCTTCATCGACCCATTCATGCAGCAGCACTCTTCCTCAACCCCGCATTTTCATACAAATGCGGCTTTGATTTTGATGGCGACGTGATAGAAGGGCTCCATTCCTGTATTCAAAGGATGGTCCCTGATCCTGAGCTTCGTAGCAAAATCAATCGCGAGATACAATCTTATCGGGATTGTGTTGGCCTATTTGGCTTTGATGATGCTATTAGAGAAAGGACCCTCTTCATGCCACGTAAGTGACAAGTCATCACTCATTAGAAATTAGAATTTTCAATTTAGAATTCTTTACTTATAATTCTATTTTTTTTTAAGTTCAATTATGTAACTTTTATTTGAAAGTTTAATTATGTTTTAAGTTTTTGAATTTTTTATTTCATTATTTTGTTGTAGATATTTGGTGGCGAAGCTATGATGCAAGGGCACCAAATTTGCAAAAATTGGCCATACGAATCTTGAGTCAAACATGTAGCTCTTCAGGGTGTGAGCGCAATTGGAGTGTATTTGAGAAAATACATGCAAAAAAGCGCAACAGGTATAACTTTGAGCTCCAGCCTTCAGTTGAGCAATTACACTTATTGGAATTTTTAATTTTTTATTTATGACCTTCAAGTGTCAAGAGTCAAAACTCATTACTTTTTTTGACGCTCTTACAAGTTGGAGTCCGCACACCTCAACGATTTGGTGTATGTGCATTACAACATCCGACTTTGAGTGAGGCAAATAGAATCACCAATGGATCCAGATGCCATTTCCATAGACAATATTGATGTATTGTCTCCGTGGAGGATGGAGTCTAACGAGCCCATCTTGGAGGAGTCACCTTCATGGTTAGAGCCAGTGGCAGATGATCCATTAGAACAGAGGTAGCAAGAGGAGGACTCGAAGTCGGAGGAGCAGCAGTACTCAGAGGAGGAGCAGGAGGAGGAGGAGGAGGACACTGCGGGAGCATCAGCATCAACACCATCTGCTATAGATATAGGAGAGCATAGCCCCATACCTAGCACTCATTATTTGACATTAGGTGCAGAGGCAGGGTCAGGGCCTTCTACTACTAGGGGCAGGCCTGGCAAACAACCCATCATGTTTTCTCATAAAAGGGGGAGAGGGCAGTGATTTCAAATATATAGCTACTAGTTTTATTTGTTATGCTACATATAACTCATGATGAATGAGATACTTTTATATATGTGATGTTATTTTGTATTGGTTCTCCACATTTGAGTCCTTGAATGGACAATTATCAGGGATCAGCAGGATTTGGTATCGCCTTTGATGTATCATTTCTATTTGACATCATATATATCAGTGTTTTCTTCATATTTATTTGCCAATGTGTTTATTTCATGTTCTTATTGCTTTATATGTTTAAAAATCTGGAAAATAAAATAAAATAAAATAAAAAGAATATATTATGCAATTTTTATGCTTGCCGATATTGCCGATAAGCTATTTTCTGGACCCTCACCGATATTTTCCCGATACCGATATTATCAACACTGCCCTGTTGTGCTCCTCCTGTTATCTCTATCACCTGCCATATCTGCATTAACATATCCATATAGAGCAATGTTTGAACCACCAAAGCATAATGCTTGATTTGTGGTACCTCTCAAATACATGAGAATCCACTTCACCGCCATCCAATGTTATTTTCATGGATTGTTCATGTACCTACTTACAACTCCCACTGCATGTGCAATATTAGGCCTTGTGCAGACCACTGCATACATTAAGCTTCCAACTGCTGATGCATATGGAACTTTAGACATATAAACCATTTTTTCCTGAGTCTTGGGACACACCTCCTTACTTAGTTTGAAATGGCTAGCCAAAGGTATACTGATTGGTTTTCATTCTGCATATTAAATCTTTTCAACACCTTTTCTATGTACTCGCTTTGAGACAATGTTAATTTTCGATTCTTCCTGTCTCTAGTTATTCTCATACCAAGGATTTGTTTTGCAGCACCCAAATCCTTCATTGCAAATGAGTTCACTAGTTTTCTTTTGAGCAGATTTATTTCCTGCATGTTAGAACTTGCAACAAGCATGTCATCTACATACAATAACAATATAATATAGCTGTCATCATTTTGCCTTTTGAGATAAACACAATGATCAGAGTGAAATCTAGTATAACTTTGTTCAGACATAAACCTGTCAAATTTTAGATACCACTGCCTTGGAGCTTGTTTTCAGCCATACAAGCTCTTCTTCAACCTGCACACTAGTTTCTCCTTCCCTTTTACCTCATATCCTTGTGGCTGCTGCATAAATATTTCTTCCTCCAAATCCCCATGGAGAAAGGTTGTCTTTACATCTAACTGCTCAAGATGCAAATCATCAGCTACTACTAGATTTAAAATAGCTCTAATTGAAGTCATTTTAACAACAGGAGAAAATATCTCATCAAAATCTATACCCTTTTTCTGTGCAAACCCCTTCACCACAAGTCTAGCTTTATACCTTTTTATACCTCCATTTTCTTCCTTCAACCTGTAAACCCATTTATTCTGCAATGTTGTTTTACCTGTAGGCAACCTGACTAAGACCCAAGTCTGGTTATGTGCTAAGAAGTCCATCTCTTCTTTCATGGCTTGCTCCCACTTCTTCTTGGTTTCTACCTACATTGCTTCTTCATAACATTTTGGTTCATCATAATCAGTCAACAATACATAATATAATGAAGGACAATATTGTTCAAGGGGAGACACGAATATACGTGGCTCACCCAATTTGGGCTACGTCCACAGGAAACAGTAAGTCCTTCCTTTTATATTATCCAACAAACTGAAGAGATACAACCTACAACAGATCCGTTGTAATTCCCTCTTCGCTCTCCCACAATCTCCTCTCTCTTTCTCACTCAGAATACAAATCTACATAGACGCAATACAATTCCCTCATATATGGCGAGGGGTTGCCTTCTATGGCAAAAAACCCTAAATTAAACATAATTTCTACCGTCAGATCTCTGCCTAATGAACGGCCCAAATTGACTACGAAATTACAACATTTTACAAGGCAATTTTACATCTATTTTTAGCTTCGAGGGCACTGCCCCAAACCCCCACCAAGGGGGGCTCCTAAAGATCGTTGTCACCCCCCTGGACCCCTCTTATAGCGCAAATAATACCATTACATATCCCCTATCCTCAATACTCGAGACTAAAATCAAGTGCTTCTTCAGCCCGGAACATATAAGACTCTTTCTCTACAATTTCATTTGATTATATTAAAATCAAGGAAAGAATAAATCAAACCAAAATCATCATCCATGTCACTACTTTTTGAGTATCCTATATCACAATGTTCCATTTATACCACTTCATCACTTAGTTGAACATGATCCATTAGCTCGTCACATACCTTAACCATCTTATCAAGCATCTCAAAAATATAACTAGCTCTATGGTCCTTCAATTAAAGAAATCAAATGCCCTAGGATGGAGTCACCAAGTGTGAAGTATATTGTCAAAGAGACTGCTAGTCACAAAATATACTTGTAGTTGGAACTATTGATCATAAGGAACTAGCTTATGTCCCAAAGAATAGCCAAAAGTGTTATCACTTGAAATTTTCCTTTGAAGAAAAGCCTCAACGATTCGAAATGAACATATTAGATTTGTTGTCCCTATGGAAGAAAGAAAGAATAAGAGAAAGCTTGCAAAAGATGAAGGAGATACATTCATGATATTCTTTCTTCTTTCTCCTTTATTCAGCCAAGTCACTAAAAAATACTATCACTTGTCCAATTTCACAAGGTTTGCTAAACTCGAACCTTGGGGTTCGAAGTTCGGCAAAACTTTAACAAAGGTTTCAATTCGACTTAAGTTTGAGTACTATTCAATTCAAGTTCGCTTTTCTCTGTTCAGTTCAATCTTGAGCCTCCTTACGATGTTCAAATGCACTCTTCATGACCTGCCCTACACATACTCAAGCTTGTTTTGCCCTATTTGGTTCAATTTTGGGCCTCCTTATAGTGGTAAAATGCACCCTTCATGACCTATCCTACACATATGACTATGGTCGCACAGATAGCATGGTGAACGGTGTCTAAGTCTCATTTAAAAACCCATGCTCCATCTTGCTAGTTTTCTTCTCGGCAATCTAATTGCCCCCAATTCGCAGCCACTCATGTTAGAAGTTGAACATGATCCATTAGCTTGTCACATACCTTAACCTCCCCTGCAAAACATAGAGTAAAATAACTAAACCACCATGTGCCCATCGTGATTTTTTCAAAAGATGAGTTGAATAAACTGGTAACAATTATATTTTATACCATATCATGTAATATAAAATTTATAACCTAAATTATTTACATGAACAAATTTCTATATCCCTTTATATATTATATTATTGACATAATTTTTTTGCATTAATAAATCTATAATTATATATAATAAATTTTATATATAAAAGATAATTAAAATAAATCAGTGTAAACAATTTGACTATTCCATTTATTATATTACATATGTGTGTATTTTTTTTTGTGTAAGCTTGGTAGTACTTCCCTTTTCTATCAATTATCTATAAGCATGTAACAAAATATGTCTAGTAGCCTCAACTTGCCCTAAGGAAACTAAGTTTGTTGGCCACCGATCTGCTTCAAAAGTTGTCCAAAATTTAAACAATTTGATCCTTATCATCCATGCTAAGTTTGTTGCTATATCTACTATATACTTAATGCTTGTAAAATAAATGATATCCGTCATAATAACAAAAAATAACTTTCTGGCTCTCTGCTTCAGTCATCAGAGGATTCAATTGGGGTCGGGTCTTTAGCACTTGACTCGGGCACTTCGCTCTACAGCAAAGTTTGTAGTTGCGTTTCAATCCTCCCAAAAAAACAAAGGTTCTAGTTATATTGTTGCACTTGCACTGCTTGTATTTCCTTCTGAATGTCTTTTAAACCTGGTTCCTCTTATCTGTCCCGCTCTGGTTCTTCTCTGTCCCTGTATGTTATCATTGCCCTGGCCAGTAGATTTTTCATTACCCAAAACTATTGTATGGTCTGCCTTAACAGAGTTTGGTGGCCTCTAGTATGGCCCGGGTCATTAAGTAGTGGCTCCCAATCTTCCATTGGGAGTTCTTCATTTGCCATGTTAACGTTCAGCTCTGTTTCCCACGTTGCTATTACTGCCTTTCCTTGTGCTAGGGCGCTAGCATGGCAAAGTGGTAGTATTTTTCAGTGACTTGGCTGAATATAAGAAGGAGAAAGAAGAAAGAATATCATGAGTGCATCTCCTTCATCTTTTGCAAGCTTTCTCTTAATCTTTCTTTCTTCCATAGGGACAAGAAATCTAATATGTTCATTTCGAATCCTTGAGGCTTTTCTTCAAAGGAAAATTAAGTGATAACACTTTTGGTTGTTCTTCAGGACATAGGCTAGTTCCTTATGATCAATAGTTCCAACTACAAATATATTTTGTGACTAGCAGTCTCTTTGACGATATACTTCCCACTTGGTGAATCCATCATAAAGGGCATTTGATTTCTTTAATTGATGGGACTATAGAGCTAGTTATATTTTTGATATGCTTAATAAGATGGTTAAGGTATGTGACGAGCCAATCGATCATGTTCAACTTCTAAGTGATGAAGTGGTATAAATGGAACATTGTGGTATAGGACACTCAAAAGGTAGTGGCATGGATGATGATTTTGGTTTGATTTCTTCTTTCCTTGATTTTAATATAATCAAATGAAGTTGTAGAGAAAGAATCTTATATGTTCTGGGGCTGAAGAAGAACTTGATTTTAGTCTCGAGTATTGAGGATAGGGAAGATGTAATGGTATTATTATTTGTGCTGCAAGGGGGGTCCAGGGGGGTGGCAACAATCTTTAGGAGCCCTGCCTGGCGGGGGATCGGGGGCAGTGCCCCCGAAGCTAAAAATAGATGTAAAATTGCCTTGTAAAATCTGGGTCGTTCATTGTAGTCAATCTAGGTCCTTCATTAGGCGGAGATCTGACGGTAGAAATTATGTTTAATTTAGGGTTTTTTGCCATAGAAGGCAACCCCTCGCTATATATGAGGGAATTTTATTGCGTCTATGTAGATTTGTATTCTGAGTGAGAAAAAGATAGGATATTGTGTGAGAGCGAAGAGGGAATTACAAAGGATCTGTCGCAGGTTGTATCTCTTCAGTTTGTTGGATAATATAAAAGGAAGGACTTGTTGTTTCCCGTGGACGTAGCTCAAATTGGGTGAACAGGTGAACCACGTATATCCATGTCTTCTTCCCCTTTTTCTTTGTGTTTTGCTCGTTGATGCCTCCGAGCCCTTCATTTTATGGTCTGCCTTTTTACGTGCTCGTCTACCTTCTTTTCTTCCCTGTTGCCCTCCTACTTTCACCATCTTTTCCTGCAGTAGTTTCTTCCGTCCCCTCCCCTCCTGTGTCCTCACATGTTTCTAGTACTGGATCTCTGAAGACAAAATAGTACCGAAATTAATACTACCTGTAATGTTAACATGAATATCTTCATTAAAACCAGTCCTAAGTTTTTCCATAACATTCTACCATTCCTTTTTAATGTGTTTCTCAGCATTAGCACTTCCAGTTTTCTTCTCAGCAATTCAATTGCCCCCAGTTCGTAGCCACTCAGTTTTCGCTTCTCCCTTCAGCTCTATACACCCCTAGTTCCCATCCCCTGGGGTCCCCACCAACGTCCCCTACCTCTCTTGTGATCAAGTCGGCAAGGAATTAGCTTTCCTACTACGGGGGAGTTGGGTTTTTGCTGCAATTCTGCCACAGGGACAGACCCTCTCAACATGCTATGCATCACCCCCCTCCCCCTCTTGGCTTTTCAAGACTTAGCCTTCCTTTATAGTCCATCACTACATAGAGTCATAGAGGTTTGATTACCCCGGCCATGCAAAGCCCCTCTGGTCGGGAATTTTCCCGTACCTAATCCACTAAACCCTTTAACTTCCCCATTGGTGTAAGCATCCCCCTAGAAGCCAGATTATCCTAACAAGGCTTATCAACCAATTCACATTCCCTCCTCCCCCCACTGTTTCTAGAGGCAACAGGGCCCCCGAGAGCTAATAGAGGCGTCATAGCCTTTTCTCGGCTCCGGTCTGCACCATTTCCCTATGGCAGGTAGTATTTTCTTTCCACCATGTTCTAGCTACCCTCCAGACCTTTCACAGGTCTCATTTATCCCCCCTGTCATTCATAGTATACAGTCAATTCATACCTGGACATTATCAACAGACAATTAAACTTGAATTCACGAAATTTTCATTTCTTTCCACGGTTAAGAAACCAGACATTATCTTCTTAAAATAGGAAAAGAATTTTCCTATTTCTTTCAACACCTCTCTCCTTATTTGCCAGACTCTCCTCCAATTTCGCAACATTGTTGCCAAATCTACTCTGAGGGGGATTTGTTTACATACCAGTTTCATCCCAGGTTGTTGCAGGCAAAGTCCAGATGTCGGTCGTTGCCCCCTCTCCAACTCTTCTCTTCGCGTTCACCTTCAACTCCTATCGCTCGTTCTCCTTCTGCTCTCTACATGCATTCCCCTAACTCCCTCGCCACCTTTCTTTCCCGACTGCTCTCCAACTTGCCCATTTTCATTCCCGAGGTGTCCTCCACTTGTCGACTTTTCTTGTCCTCCTCCCCTTCCTTCGTGAGGACCTCGAAAGAGTTTCCCACTTTCCCTCTTCTTTATGTCGCTATCATAAGCTTATGTTTTCTGGCTGCCCTAACCATAACCTGTCTGCCCTATCAATTATCTGGCTGCCTTGGCCACCATCCATTTGTCCTTCCCATTTTCATCAAGCTCCAATGTCCCTTCGCACCCCGATCAGGGGTTTTGTCCTGCTTCCCACTCTTTTCCCAGAATTTTGTTAAGGTTGCTCATTCCTTCTGTTTGATTTATCTCTTCACCCGAAATGTCCAGGTTGATTCCCAATTTGCCACATCCCCAGTTTGCTAAGAAGTTCATTGCCACGTTCCTCGATCGGCGGACATGTGTCGGGATGAGGTAGCCTATCCCTTGTACCAAGATTCCTATTTCCTGAACTAGTCTTGTCGTTCTCCAGCTTTTGATTATATTTTCCCAATGGATTCCTGTTGTAGTTTTTTCATTGTGTCAATCACCAAAGTGGAATCCCCTTCCACCACCATCTTCTGAAAATTTTCCCTTCGAACAAATTCTAATCCTTGTTTGAGCGCATTGAATTCCGCTTCATTGTTGCACGTTATTCCCAAGTCCATTTCAAACAACTGGATTGTTTGGCCCTGGTGGTCTCTGAACACTCCTCCTAGTCTCGCTTCGCCCGAATTTCCTTTGGTTGCACCATCAAAGTTTAGTTTTATAAAATCCTTTGGAGGAAACACAAAGTAGGCTAAGGATTGTCGGGGTGTAGGTTTCAGTTTCCAGGTGTTAGGCATCAGCATTCACGGATTTACATTTAACGTTTCCATGATTCGGCCCTCCTGTGGTGTGGTTTCCCAGTCTTTTGGGTGCCATTTCTTAGCCAGAATAGTTTCGCGGATATTATGTACTATCAGCTTCCATACCTCCGTTGTAGTGTTTCTTTCCCCTTTAAAGATTCTCCGATTTCTCTCTTTCCACACTGCCCATAAGAGAAATCCTAAGGAGATGTTCCAGGCTCAGTTTAAGATGGGACTCTAGTAGATTTTCTTTCTCCATTTTTCCATTGTTGTTTTTGGGCTTGAGTAATCCCTGTCCGTGTGTCCAAAGAGAATTTCATGATTCTGCCATAAGACATTGCTATATCTGCGGGCATTCAGAAGGAGTTCCATCGTTTCCATTTGTCCTTCGCAGGTGCAGAAAGCCGATGGTCTCTACGTCCCTCTTATCTGTAATTGGTCCCATGTTAGGGACTGTCCATGCAGGCCCACCCATAGGAAAAAGGCTACTTTCGGCCATAGTTGATCCTTCCATATTCATTCCCATATGGGTAACCCTTGTTGTTGGTGATCTTCTTTCAAGTAGTAACATTCTTGAATAGTAAACATTCCTTTTATTCTATATCCCCACCTTATTATATATGTTCCTTCCGCTATCGCTATTCTTCTGGAGTCTACTCTTTATCGTATGCTACCCATTGGAGAGAATTTGGTGCCTCTCGCCAGTGTTGTCTCCTCTTCCATTTTCTCCATATTACTCCTGTCTACGCTTCACAAAAGTTATTCACCGTATGATTTGCTGGGTGGTTTATATTTAAGAATATTTTTGCTAGAACCTGCCTGCTGAATAATTTTTCTCTCTGCTGCCAAGCATCTTGCCAAAACCTAGCCTTATCTCCTCCTCTGATCTTCCAAAAGCTATGGTTCCTTATCAATTCTCTATTTTCTGCTGCTAGGTTCCATATAGTTTATCCCTTTTATTTTACTGGGTTCTCAGTCTTCCTTCTGTCGACTTAGGCATCCCATACTTTCTTTCCCTTATTTCTTTCCATAGGTTTGTTCCTCCCTATATCCATCTCCACCACAGCTTGGCTCCGATAACCTGGTTCAGAGTGTACGGGTCACGAAGGCCCATCCCCCTTGCTTTTATTGGCCTAATTAGCCAATTCCAGGATAGAAAAGCCTATTTCTTTGTTGTTTGTGGCCCTTGCCACAAGAATTTCTTGAAGATATTTGTCATATCATTACAAACAATTTTGGGTACTGCTAAGCTTGAGAGAGTTTTGGGTACTACTAAGCTTGAGAGCCGGTATATAGGTATTGATTGCAGCACCGCCTTTAGCAGGATGACTCTACTCACCATGTTAAGTGCCCAAAAGGTCTAGTTTTGAAAGCGACCTTGAATCTTATTCAAAAGAACCTTCTAGTTTTCCACTCTTAGCAAGTTAAGACTTCACGTAATCCCCAGATATTTCAATGGTAGGGTTCCTATTCGAAAGCCCATTGTTCTTGCCAGAAAGGCTTGAGATTGAGTTGTTGTATTAAAGAAAAAGATATCACACTTATCTTTGTTGATCTGAGTTCCTAAAGCATTCATGAAATCTTACAAAATGGCTAGGAGGGACCTTGCTTCCTTGAGAGTGGCTTGACAGAACATCATGATGTCGTCAACGAACTGTTGATGAGTTAAAGGAAGGTCATTTCCCCACATGCGCAGACCTTTAAATTGTCCTACTTGCACCTTTGCTTTAACATATCTTCCTAGCCCTTTAGCGGCTAAAATGAACAAAAAGGGGGGAGATCGGCTCTCCTTGTCTTAGCCCCCTTGTTGCGTTGAAGGCCTCGGATGGTGCTCCATTCAAGAGGATTGCGAACACAGGGGTCGATATGAAGGAATAGATCCAATTTATCCATCGGGGGTCAAAGCCAAAGGCTTTTAAGATACTTTGGAGGTAGGTCCAACTTAAATGACCGTATGCTTTCGATAGGTCTAGCTTGATCATCATTCCTTTGGCTTGGAGGTTCTTTAGGGAGTGGATTGCCTCTTGAGCAGTTACTATCCCATCCATGATTTGCCTCTTGAGCAGTTACTATCCCATCCATGATTTGCCTTCCTTTGACAAAACCAGTTTGCTCTTGGGAGATTAGTGTTGGGAGGATCAACTTGAGCTGATTTACCATTGTGGTTGATAGTATTTTATATATTACATTGCATAAAGCTATAGGTCTAAACCCCTGTGGCTCTTCTGAGTGGTTAGTTTTTCGAATAAGAGCTTCAAAAGTTGAGTTTAGGGCACGATGTACCCTTTTTGTTCCTCTAGATTCTTCCACTACTTCTAGGATGTCTTCTCCTAGAATCGTCCACGTTTCCTGAAAAAACTCTGTCGGGAAGCCATCTGAACCTGGCGCTTTATTCTTTGATAGTCCTTTGACTACCTCCTCCACTTCTTCCAAGGTAATAACCTTCATTGGTGCTAGGTTCTGGTCCCTGTTGACTAACTGGGAGATATGCCTAGTTATCCTATTTATTGCTTCTGCCCTGTCAGGATTCGGTTCTGTCATAATATTTTGGAAATGATTCACCAACAAATTTTCCATCTCATCATTTTGCACTAGTCGGTTTCCTTCCTAGTCGAGTAGTGAAAATATTCTGCTATACTGTCTATGTTGAATCATTGCTTTGTGGAAGAATCTAGTGTTCCTTTCTCCCTCCCGGGGCCACTGGACTCTCGATTTTTGTTTCCACAAGATCTCTTCATGCTTCCTCCTTTCCTCAATCCAAGTCAGAATTTCTCCTTCTTCCTCCACTAGGGATTCGAGTGGCCATTTGTTATCATCTATTGTTGCACTCTTTTCATCCTAATATTTTGGAAATGATTCACCAATAAATTTTTCATCTCATCATTTTGCACTAGACGGTTTCCTTCCTGGTCGACTAGTGAAAATATTATGTTATACTGTCTATGTTGAATCATTGCTTTGTGGAAGAATCTAGTGTTCCTTTCTCCCTCTCGAACCCAATGGACTCTCAATTTTTGTTTCCACAAGATCTCTTCCTACTTCCTCCTTTCCTCAATCCTAGTTAGAAATTTTCCTTCTTCCTCCACTAGGGATTCCAAGCGACCATTTGTTATCATCTGTTGTTGCACTCTTTTCATCCTAGCCTGTAGCAGTAACTGATCTTGGTGAATATTACCAAATTCTTCTTTATTCCATTTCTTTATTTTGCCCTTGAGTTCTTTCAGACGTAGTTGGAATGTATGCATTTTATTCCTCCCTTGTTTTGTACTTGATCTCCACCATTCCTTCATTTTTCTAAGAAGGCAGGGTCACGAAGCCAGAAGGCTTCAAACCGGAATGGAGTCTTGTTTTGCCCTTGTTTCATGTCTACTTCCAGCTTAATTGGCCAGTGGTCAGATCCCATGAATGGTAAGATTGGCACTTCATAATATACATCTCTACTTATTAAATTCTTCGTTGCCAAGAACCGATCTAAACTTGATGCGATTTGGTGGGAATATCTACTAGATGGAGCTCTTCTTGCATTAGATGGAGCTCTTCTTCCATTATTGGTGGGAATATCTACTAGATGGAGCTCTTCTTGCATGTCCCTGCACTGCTCCATTTCAGGTTCTTCCCTTCCTATCCCTCCTTTTTTTCCTCCAGTGTGGTTATCAGATTGAAGTCCCCTGCTATTAACCATAGTTTTTCTGTATGCATTTGGCTTAGATTCCTAATGCTCTATATAAAGTTCTCCTTTTCTCCAGGAGTATGAGGCCCATAACTGCCGAGACTATGATCCATTCTTTAGTCCCTATATTACGAAAACAGCTAGTTAGGATTCGCGACATTCCGATCCAATAATCTACCATTACTTCTGCAGGGTTCCATAATATGGCGATTCCCTCTACGCTCCCTTTTGCATCCAGTGCTACTACTTCATTTTCCGTAGGATCTCCTCTAATTTTTCTCCTATTACCTATGTTTCTTGTAGGAGAACTATTTGAGGCTTTTCCTTCCTCAAACGATCTTGAAGGTACCTCTTCTTTCCACGGCTGATAAGGCCCCTTTTATTCCATGATATTACTATCATTGGTTAACTTTATTAAGTTGTTGGAATACCCCTGATAGTGGTACTACCCTTCCCGTGTTTACCAGCATCTCACCCATTATTTGAATTGACTCGTGTAGATTTCTTCTCCTTCTTTTCTTACCTCCTTTACTTCTGCTATGCTGCTCCTAGGAATTTTCTTGTTGCATGCCAAGCTGCTCTGCTCTGCTATGTTGCGCACCTTCCTATTTCACTATCTTATGATTCATCTTCTACCAAAAGATGAACGAGAACTTGATGATAAAGGATTGCTTTCAGAATGTACATGTAAAGGCTGCTACCATGGATAAATTTATGTCCATCAATGGATAAACAATAGATGAGTGATTTTTTATGACATCAAAGATCTCCTATATATTTTCCACTTCAATTTTCAAGAGTTCATTGTTTCCAACTGTTTGACTTAAATCAATCTTGCTTCCTTTATATGATATTTGAAAATCATTCTTCCATATCTTAATTTCCTACACTATTTATGCCGCTGGTGTCTTGGACCAATTCTCCAATTCTTTCCAGGTCATGAAGACAAGCTGATTATTATCATATGCAGCAACAAGTTACTTGATTACACAGAAAGTCTTATAACGCAGTAGAGTGCAGACCCATGTTTAATAAGCAATATACATTAACTATTTTTAGGAACTAAATGTCAATTACAATTGTGTAATAGGACAAAAGCTTCTATACATGGGTTCAAAAGTTCAGAATTTGATTAAGCATAAATTTATTTCTAAATGAACAAAATAATCAGAAAATATAAATAATAAAACAACTTCAATCTCTTAGCAAGCTGAAAAACATACCTGAGAAACAACCAAGCCATCCATATCATAACCAGGGACATAAAAGATGTCATCTACTACCAGATTTCCAAACCCCAACTCTATCTGTGCATACCAACACAATACGAGGTCAGAGAGGGGTTTGTAAATCAGGCTCAGTACCAATGTAACAAATGTTAGAAAAACAAACCTCTGGAGAGCCTCTTTGCACAATTGTTAACATTGGATGGGAAGCAACCAGCCTATATTTCCCTATAGTTTAAAAAATATATAAGTATTAGTAATAGCCAAAAAAACACCACAAAACATAAATTAAGAAAGCAACAGGAAGAACACAACAAACCTGCAAAATTGCCATTCAGTTCCCCTTGAATTTGGATAAACAAGGACATGCATAATAATTCTAAGTAGGTTGTGTTAAATCTCCAATACCAGATCTGATTTATTTATACCTCAACAATTATTTTATGCCCAGAAATTATTTACTCAATAAAATCCAATGTTCCATCAAGACTCCAGGACAGGGGGAAGCAGTGTGTGTATATATATATATATAATATATATATATTCCCACTTCTCCTCGTCCCCTAAAATTTCCCTAAAATTTTGAGGGTACTCCCACAAGTCCCCCTGTGCATCTCCCTGCAACCATACATATATATATTATATATATATATATATATTGATCCATATTCATTCTTGCATCATTCATCATTTTAGAATCTACATTTGATTTAAAAATTAAATTCATCATTCTAGAATGTAAATTGATTTAAAATTTAAATTCAGCATTCATCATTCTAGAATTTAATTAGTACTAAGAAAAATAGAGTATAGCAAACACTGAAGCCTACAGATTAGAATAGTAAATTGATAAAACCCAAACTCAAAAGGGCTACTCTTAGGTGTCCCCCTCAAAAGGGGTGCTCCTAGGTGTCCCCCTTTTCAGGGAGTGCACCCAGAAGCACCCCTAAGCACCCCTTTTGGGGAAACGCATCCCCCACATCGGGGAAACATTTCCCCCTGCGTCTCCCCATGTCCCCACCAAAAGGGGGACATGGAGAAATGTTTCCCTAGGGTTCCCCCATCCCAGGTGCATGGGAAGCATAGGGTGTGTGCACCCCACCCTAGGGACATGTCCCTATGAAACACTGACAAAATCCGACCACTGCTAAAACATTAAATCACTAGTATTTTAACTTTTAATAAAGAAATTTGCAATAGAAATAAAATAGTGAAAACAATCATACAAAAGCAGAAAATTCTACCCAAAACAATCTTCTTTCACTTTATATTACTCAAGAAAATTTATGTTTTCCCAAGTCAAAAACCTTTGAAGGAAATCATATTAGTTGCTCCTTGTGAACAACCCCACCTAAAGAGGACGACTTCTCCTGCATGCTAGACACAAACCTATGCAGAAGTCTTTCTGAAGCTACAAAATCAATAGGTTGCATACAAAGTGTTGGAAATAATGAGAGGGGACAAATCAATATTTCATTTCAATTAGTTAACTTTAACCTTCAAACCATTAAATAACATTATCATCATATCAAAACATAATTCAGCATCACATCACATGAACAGTTAACAACACCATTCAGAAATGCACAACATCAAAGACAGTACACGAGATTTTTAGCTAGAAACCCTTCCGAAAGAAAAAACATTGAAAGCTTTTAATATAGATCTTTAAAGATTACATCAACTGGAAGCTCCAACTTTCGAGATTATCCAGCAACAACTGGGAGGAGGCTCTAAGCCCCTGATTTATCAAATCCAACTGAAAGGATGCTTCAACACCCTGACTTACTAGCTCCAACTGGAAGGACGCTCCAACGCCCTGAATTTATAAGCTCTAATTGAAACGATGCTCCAACGCCTTGCATAGGGTCTGACCTATCCTAGCACCACCTGTAGGAATTTACAGGGTAAGTTCCTCAGATAAAACACCAAGGGACACCGCTCACAAACAGATCACAGATCAATACACCAGTATTCTTGATGTGGTTAAAACCCTCAAAGAGGGAAAAGTCCACAACCTAAGCCAACGCAACCACTTCAGACAATTTATTAATAAAAGAAAGAAAATTTACATAAGCTTCTCTCATGAACGGTCACCTTACAAATGTCCCTCCATGCTCTTTAAATAGAGATCATGGACCAATCTGGTGTTAAGCCATGGATCAAGTGTCATTAATACCAAGGAGAGAATGAACCGTCAGATCACTTCATGTCTAAAACATATAGTGACCGTCAGATTGTAAGTTACAAAAGTACATAGTAAAGAAACACAATTTACCTAACTCTACACTAGACCAAGTTATACTTAACTATTTCCTATGTGTCGGAATATCCTAACATCCCCCTTAAAAACAACTTGGGATAGGATTGAAGGATGTACAAATATGACACAATAGGAGAAGGAAGGAGGCAATAGAGCCTATCCCCCCTTAGTGACAACTTCCTGAACTCCAACCATAAATCGAAGTTTAGCAATCTTCGCCTCTGTGAGAGCCTTTGTAAAGATGTCTACAACTTGATCATCGGTTGAACAATATTGCACTTCAAGAACATGGTCATGAATGAGCTTTCTGATGAAGTGCATGTGTAGTTAAATGTGTTTGTTAAGCAAATGTTGGACTGGATCTTTGCATAGTTGAATGGCACTTTGATTATCACACCAAAGTGTAGTTGGATGTTGCTGCTAAAAGCCAAACTCTGACAGGATCTAACGAAGACACATGGCTTCCTTACTAGCTTCTATGGCACCACAATACTATGCTTCTACTGAAGAAAGAGAAATGGCACTTTGTTTCTTGCAAGCCCATGTAATAGGTTCACAAGAAAGAGTGAAGACATAACCTGCAGTAGACCTCCGATCATTAGGGTCACCAACCCAATCGGAATCAGTGAAACCAACCAATAGAGGAGATGCTTCTGCACTGTACTGAATCCCAAATTGAACTATACCTCGAACATAACGAAGTATTCCTTTAGCTGCTTTCCAATGACTTTCGCATGGGTTTTACATAAACCAAGCAATAAGGCCAACAATAAAGGAAAGGTCAGGACAAGTATGGATCAAATATAAAAGTTTTCCTACAAGCCGACGGTATAAGGTAGCATCAACTTCAGGGGAAGTACAAGTGACTGAAAGTTTGGCTCCAGACTGAAAGGGAGAAGGGGTTGGCTTACAGTCTTCCATGTGAACGTGGCATAGAGGATCACAAGCATACTTGGACTGGGAAAGGGAAATACCTTCCCTGGATTGCAAGACTTGAAGACCAAGAAAATAATGCAAGTGTCCTAAGTCTGTCATTTCAAACTGCTATTTAAGGCTAGACTTCGCATGTTTTATAAGGTTGGGATCACTACCAATAAAGATAAGATCATCAACATAAAGAACAAGAGCGATAAGAGACTTACCCACTTTCCTGGTCTAGACAGTATTGTCAAAATGACACATAGAAAAGTCGGTATCTAAAAGAAAGCTATCCATTTTGGTATACCAAGCCTGAGGGGATTGCTCGAGACCATAAAAGGATTTCTTAAGCCAACATACAAGGCTGGAGTTTGTTTGTATAAAGTCGAGAAGTTGTTCCATATAGATTTCTTCATGCAAGTCCTCATGTAAAAAGGCAAATTTAACATCCATCTGATGGACTTCCCATATGAAAGAGGAAGAAAGGGAAAGAACAAGGCGAATAGAGTTCATTTTGGCAACAGGGGAGAAGGTTTCATTATAGTCAATGCCTTCAACTTGTGAAAAGTCCTTAGCAACAAGATGAGCTTTATGTTTATCAATTTTTCCATCTGGTCCAAACTTGGTTCCGTAAACCCATTTACATCTAACAAGTTTTCTTCCCTTTGGAAGAGGAACAAGATCTCATGTATCATTTGCCAATAATGAACGATATTCTTCATTCATAGTTGTGTCCCAATCTAGATGGCCTGAAGCTTCTACAAAGGTGTCAGGATCATAATTCGTTGAAGCTTCAGCCAGTAAAGAAGAGGCTCTATCGAATTGAGAACGTGTACGTCACTAATCTGTAGGATCACCTACAAGAGAACCTACTGCATCCCGAGTAGCACGGACCCATTTTGGAAGTTGAGGAACTAAAGGAGGATCCTGAGAAGGTTGGGGAGGATTGTCATCCTCGCTGTCATCATCTGAAGAAGAACTATTTTCAGAAGTAGAAGGGATAAAGAGAGGTGGCATATCCGCTGAACTAGGCTCGTAGGCCGATATATTCTCAGCAAACTTTACATCTCTTCCAATGATAACATTTTTGGACTTAGATGAAAGAAGTCTATATATCCTTTGACATCTTCAAAATATCCAACAAAAATACATTTTTCACTCTTAGGTTCTAAGGCTTTGTGTTTCTCATCGGGAATATGAGCCAATGCTTCACTTCCAAAAACACGAAAGTGACTTACATCTGGTTTAATTGAGCTCCATGCTTCTTCTGGAGTGATATTCTTTAAAACCTTAGTAGGAGTGTGATTTACTATGTAATTTGCATAGTTAATTGCTTTTGCCCAAAAATTAAGACTAAGTCCCTTAGATTGAAGCATACAATTAGCCATTTCCTTTAAGGTGTGATTCTTCCTTTCAGCGACACCATTTTGTTGTGGAGTATATGGAACAGTATGTTGCATTTGAATTCCATGCTCAGTGCAAAAGTTGATGAATTTGTTGTTAACATATTCTCCGCCATTATCAGATCTTAGCTTAAGAATTTGATGTCCAAATTGTTTCTCAACAAAGGCCTCGAAGACCAAGAACATGTTAAATACTTCACTCTTGAGTTTGAAGAAGTATACCCAAGTGCGTCTAGAGAAATCATCAATGAAAGTTAAGAAATACTTGTAGCCAAAGAATGAAGCAACTGGAAAAGTTGATGACCCAAAGTTGTTAAACTTATACAACCTTGTAGCATCATCAACAATGTCAATAGCTAAAATTTGTCTAGGATCTCTTAGGTCCTTAATTACAACATCATGAGGTGAAAATTCAACAATTTTACCTTCCCCTGAATGAGTTATCTAATATACAGATAGAAGGTTGCAGGATAAGGTTGGAACACATAATACATCATTAAATTGACCATTGTCGATGAATAGTTCCAGTCCCTACAACACTAAGAGATCTATCACCACCAACATATATATTTTTGGTGTTACAATCATTTAAAGAAGAAAACAGGGCTTTGTTTTTGGCCATGTGATAAGAAGATCCAAAATCAATGAGCCACTCATGAGAATGAGAAGAAGAAGATACATTTAGTGCATAACCAGACCGAGATGTTTAGCAACCACACGTAGAAAGTGTTATTCCTGATGATGAAGTTGAAGTTGAAGAGTGCTCCAAATGGATGTTAGCTTCTCTATTGTTGCTTCCCAGGCTTCCATCTTCTTAAAGCATTTGGATTCTAAGTGGTCATCTCGATTACAAAAGTTGCAATGTCTATCAGTCTTCTTCCCTTTGTTTTTATTTGCCTTACTATTTTTTTGAATTGATTTTTAATTTTGAGACTGAAAGTGCTTAGGACCCTTGGTTTGTTTAGGACCATTCTTTTTAGGAGGTTGATTCTTAGGATTCTTTGAACTTGGTTGTTGTCGGGCAGCTAAGGCTTTCTTAGAAGTGTTTCCAAGATTAAGAAGACCAAGATGTAAAAAAAAATTCTTGTTCTCTTATTAAAAAATCACAAAAGGCATCAAAAGAGGGGGACTTGTAGGCTTGTCCTTGAGAAATAAAGGCTTCTCTAGTAGAATGGAAGGTGGAAACAAACACAAAGTAGGCTAGTCCTAACTTAGTAAGAATGGAATAGATAAGGCTAACATCTTCTTTCTTAACCTTAACACCTTCCAAGAGAAGTCTAAGGGTCTTGAACTGGGACAAAAAAAAAATCAATGGAAGAAAAATTATTGGGGTCCAACATAAGCAACTCATTTTCGAGTTGATGGGCTCTAATTTCATTTTTAATTCCAAAAAGTTTATTGAGCTATTTCATTGCTACATCGGGGGTATCAAGTTCTGCAATATGGAATCTAAGGTCTAGAGAAATAGACATCTCCATCAACCCACGTGTTTGATCTTGCTTATTTTCCCATCTGACTGTCTTATCTTCATCTTTGGGTTTAGACACTTCGCCTAAAGCTATTCTATAAAGACCTTTACTTCTAAGTAAATCCTCCATGTAGGACAACCATTGGAAGTAGTTGGTGCTGTCAAGAATAACTTGGCATGGACTTTCCATTTTAACAGAAACTGAAGTTGTAGAAGCTGAAACTAAATGTTCCAATGGAAAGATCTTGAAAAATTAGGCCGATAAAAAAAACGGCTCTGAAAACCGCTTCCGAACGAAGAATTTATGGCTTTTTTAAGAAAAGTTGTTGAAGATGCCCGTGAAGTATGTGAATGTGCGGAAGTGAATGATAATGTTATATTTACAATATAGAACAACAAATAAAACAAAACAAAAACAAAAAAACCCTCTTTCCAAACTTAATCTAATTAACTCACTTATAAAAAAAAATTGTGACCCACTTTTATAAATAAGTGAAAGTCACTTTTACAATGGTACTTTATGAGCGACCCACTAAATTGTAACTTAAATAAAAGATAAAGAGACTTTAGAATTATAAGTGATTCACTTTTTATAATGGATGAGAACACTTTTACATAAAGTAACTTTAAAACATAAGTAACACGTGTTTTTTGAAGCCAAAACCTCTATTCTCATAAAATAACTTTGGACCAAGTGAGCTACTTTAAAAGGTTAGTAATTTTTGGAAAAGAGGAAAGGTGGGTTTAGTCACTGAAGCTTCAGAATGCGTGCTTACTTGAAAAAACCCTTTTTGTCTACAAAACAAAAAACGACACAACCCAACACGGACTTGCAAAGAAAACCAAACCTTATGGCTTGAAGTTAGTTTTCCCCAGAAACTCAACAAAAAGAAAGACTTGAAGCCAAAATCTCTATTCTCATAAAATAACTTTGGACCAAGTGAGCTACTTGAAAAGGTTAGTAATTTTTGGAAAAGAGGAAGGGTGGGTTTAGTCAATGAAGCTTTAGAATGCGTGCTTACTTGAAAAAACCCTTTTTGTCTACAAAACAAAAAACGACACAACCCAACACGGACTTGCAAAGAAAACCAAACCTTATGGCTTGAAGTTAGTTTTCCCCAGAAACTCAACAAAAAGAAAGACTTGAAGCCAAAATCTCTATTCTCATAAAATAACTTTGGACCAAGTGAGCTACTTGAAAAGGTTAGTAATTTTTGGAAAAGAGGAAGGGTGGGTTTAGTCAATGAAGCTTTAGAATGCGTGCTTACTTGAAAAAACCCTTTTTGTCTACAAAACAAAAAACGACACAACCCAACACGGACTTGCAAAGAAAACCAAACCTTATGGCTTGAAGTTAGTTTTCCCCAGAAACGAAATATTTTACTCAATGTTTCTGATTTTTCGAGATCACACTAAGGCGCGGCTGAAAAAAGCATATGCATAAGAAAAATCATTCCTTTATGTTTCTAATTTGCCCAGGTCGCACGGAGTCGCGGGGCAAAGAGCATACGCAGAAATGAAAGGTATAGATCCGGTAATAAAAAACAAACAGTTAAATAAACCGATATAAACAAAGAGATGAATAACTAAAACTGCAAATAAAGATTGTATACCTCCAGATCTTAAAAATCACGTAGCTAGGTCTACCAGAAACCTTTTCGCGTCAAACAAAAGGGGTTCCTCACTGGAATAGATGCTCCTAACACAATAGAGCAGTCCTCTCGACCCGAAAGCAGTCAAAAACAGTAGATCTAGGAAACAACAGTCAGATGCAGTTGTACCAGCTTCGGATTTGGATCACCAACGGATGCATCCCTCAAATAGCTCTGATACCATATAGGAATTTATAGGGTAAGTT
This sequence comes from Pinus taeda, assembly GCA_000404065.3. Classification (NCBI taxonomy): domain Eukaryota; kingdom Viridiplantae; phylum Streptophyta; class Pinopsida; order Pinales; family Pinaceae; genus Pinus; species Pinus taeda. The sequence continues at coordinate 203,265 of APFE030705664.1, read as the reverse complement.
CCTCAAATAGAATACCAAGGGACATCGCTCAACAAATCACAGATCAATACACCAATATTCTAGACGTGGTTAAAACCCTCAAAGTGGGAAACAGTCCAAAGCCTGAGCCAATGCGGCCACTTCAGGCAAATTATTAATTAAAGAAATAAAATTTACATAAGCTTCTCTAATGAACGGTCGCCTTACAAATGACCCTCCATGCTCTTTAAATAGAGATCATGGACCAATTGGGTGTTAAGCCACAAATCAAGTGTCAGTAATACCAAGGAGAAAATGAACCATCGGATCACTTCATGTCTAGAACATATCATGATCGTCGGGTTGTAAGTTACAAAAGTACATAGTAAAGAAACACACTTTACCTAACTCTACACTAGACCAAGTTACACTTAACTATTTCCTATGTGTCGGAATATCCTAACAACACACTACTGCTGTAAAGTGTTCTCAGGCTCCAACCTAAAGGAGACTCCACTCTCTACCTTGCACCACCTACCACCCTGAAAATAGAAGATAAAGGAATAAGATTTTCCACTGTCTCCGTCACTGCATCAATCTGTGATCATATCTGTCTTTGTCATTTAATCGTTGTGCCTATCTCAACAACTCAGCTTACCAGGATTAACTCTTCTCAACATTGTTATGAATAAAATATATATAAATAATGATGATAATTGTAATAATGATTAGTTAATTGGTAATTAGTACTGAAGAGGTATGTCTAAATGGGACATGACCTTCCATGAAGAGGCACCTGCCTAGGGTATATAAGTAGGCCCTCATTCTCATTTGTAATGATCATTCTCATTCATACATTTTAATATATATTCTTGTATCTTCAATGGAGATCTACGTATTCCAAGTCTTTTGGAGTGATTAACCTACTATAACAAACTTTGTTCGTTCCAAACACATCAATGCTACTCAATAACACATTCAACAAATAAACCCTAGCAGCAACAATATGCTCTCATCAAATGCTAATGAGAGCAAACTCTCGCACAAACACTCAATCATATATTAGATAGCTATACAATCATCTTTTGCTTATCAATACATGGAAGCCATACAAGTCCTCAATCAGCCATACTAAGCTTTGTCCTCAACATCATTATAACACCAATAGCAACATGTGCAAAACTTATACATGAAAACCCTAGCAACTCTTCGTTGCTTCTTCTCAAAGGATCAAATCCTAGTTGCTCAGATCGGCAATATGCAAGTGAACTTCAACAAGGTCTGTCACTAAGACTTGATTTCTCAGCGTCTTCCAAATTTCAAATCAGCTAGAAATTGCTCCCATAAATTAAAAAAAAAATGTCTATAATAACCATGTGACAAATTAGTTATTCAACAGATTGTGCATTTCCAAGCACTTTTTGACAGACAACCGGATTCTGCAAATTATTCTACAAAATGACAATCATAACACAAAAAATAAAACCTAACAAGATCGAACCCTTGACCTCGGCTAACAATCATTCATTATTTTCCCAACTCTTCTTAATATTGGGACGTAGTAGGTCATATTTCGACTTAGTTTTGCTATGAACGAGTCATCAAAAAAGGGACGAGGCTCATGGTCCAAAACCCAACTTCAATTACTTCAAAACTCTAGTCAGTCAAAACAATGCACATTGGATTGATACTTATGGTTCCATGTCATCCAACCTTCAAATTTACAACACAACACGTGGCCACTCATTAACCGATGAAAGTCCAATCACCATCCACATAAGGGTTACAGCGTAACCATTTTGGGAGACACTCTGTGCCAAACGAATATAATGTTCATCTGCTAATATTAAGTTGTTCACAACCTTGGTAATGCAGACGAATATCCCAATGGCACAAGTAGAGGAGTAAAACTCCATGAGAATGACTACACCATTAATCTGCAAGAGAACCATAATACATCATGTAGTTTACAATTTGATTGTCTTCCCAATTTTAATGATCGCAATGGCTTGCTTCTACATCCCTCACTTTCAGATGTTCGTATTTTGAGCAAATTGTAGAATCTAAGTCAACATCTTTCAGCCAACAGTAGGGGTGTTTTCTTCTGTCCCCTATCTATAGAAAGAGAGAATAATATATGCATTCATGATCTGGAGGTTTAAGATCGTGATTAAAATGGTGATAGGTTCTGAAACACAGACAGAGAGTCTCCAAATCGCAGGCACTTGATGAATCAAAGCCTGGAGGTTTTTGTTATAGTTTGCACATCGTAGAACAAGTCAAGGTGAATCCCTCGAATGTGATTTTCAACACATCAACTAACCAAAACAACTATTTAAGATAGATTCATAATGGTGCTTATGTTGAAGAATTTAACTAGTGTCAGTCTTCATAATTGTATTTGAGTCATGATGTAATGTATCTATCAAAAGAAAGAAAAAGAATTTTTTTATTGTAAAAGAAATTGACTTATTAAAGCATGGGTTTCATGCTTGAGTCTATGGTCATTAGGTCAAAACACCCATTAAGTGCTCTAGGATTTTGTATATTGAGTCAAAGTCTAAGTCAATATATTCTAGACCCTTCTTGGGTTATTTAAAGTCAAGAAAGAAAATTACTTTATGTCTTGTCTGTCCTCCACCAAGTCGACTTCCTCACTTAACAAGTCGGCCTCAAAATTACAGACTCCAACCACTAAAATAGCAAATATACTCGACCTATTCTTAAAGGATACAATTCATGAAGTCAATCTGAAATTTGAAGTTCAAAAAAGGAGGTTTGAAAGAAAAGAAAAGAAGGACACGATCAACAGAGAAAGATAGAATATTTTTGGACTTAATTTTTGTTACTTTGCCACTTATGCGAAATTGACTAAGTTAGATTGCAGGATCAAAGGAACAAAGTTGCAGTAAGGGTCGAAGATTCTAACTGGAGTAGATTTATGTTGTCTTGTAAAAGGCCAAATAGTTCAACCTAGTTACAAGGAGGTCGACTTAGTGGATGGAGGAGAGTTCTTGTCTTAGTCAAAAAGGTCTTGGTTGTCTCATCTTGATTTGAATTTATAGTGGAAGAGTTTGACTGGGTTCTCCCCTTCATAGGGATTTTGCCTTCGCTGAGTGCCTACATCTTGTGTCCTCTTTTGTTTGTGATATTCATTGACTGGCATTATTCTTGATGATAAGAACAAGATAATTTGAAAGAAGAACTAATAATTAAATATCACAAGATAATGTCATAATAAGAGAAAACAATTCAAGAAAACCGTAAAGTTGTTGCCCTAATGGATTTCTCAACATAGCATCAGAGCTTGGTTTGATGGCATAAGGGTAGTAAGAAGGTCACATAGGCTTCAAAATAATGAAGAAAGATTAGATCTCTAAAGAAAGAGCTCCTAAGAAAGAGGAGAACAAATTCTAGGCACATTATATTAGCCCTTGCCATAGTGACTAGGCCTAGGGTTGTTCAAGGAAGAGCGAGGGGTTTTTAAACAGTGGTTTCAAAAGTCCGAAAGGCTAAACTAATAGCCTTGTCAAAGCCGAATATCTAGATGAAGAAAGCAAGGTTCTAGGAAAAGTCTTTAAACCCTGAAATAACTATTAAAGGGGCTTGAATTCTCTAGGTCACTTCAGAGATCCAAAGTGTCAGTATACTTTTGTGGATAACTCATAACATCTTACGAAACCTTAATAGCCAGCGAAAAGATAGTTTATTGATAATCCAGATCAAAGAATGTTTGATGCATTGTAGAAGAGGAACCGAGATTCCCTCAAAGTTCTGAGCATAAGTATGTTTGAAAGGCTTGAATTAAATCCTCTATCATCCAAACGAGCCATTGACTTGTACATAGAAAAGGATCCAAGACTGAACTTACAATATTGACTCATCACAGTCACCATGTTTGGAGTAAATTTGCAGTCGTTACAGTGGTAGAGAAACTGAGACATCTGAGGCAAATAATGGCAGTCATATAAACATGTTGAAGACAATTTTGTGATCCCTATTCTGAGCGTGTATATATATATCTGAAGTTTGGACAGTAATCCAATCTTGAAGTCTCATCAACGTTTGATAGTCTCCTCACCTACAAAACTAAAGCAAAAAGGCATCCTACATTTGAGGGACTAGTTTGAAGAGATCAAGTAAGTATTGTTATTGTTCTTTATCTAACAAATGTATGTGCAGTTTGCAGGAAATATCAACAAGTCCAATAGAACATCAATGTTACAAATCAAAGGTTGTAACCTTGAGGTATGTATAGCATACTCATTCATTAAAATTGCTTATATGATTCTAGGACTTGAAAGTTTTCAATGTATCTACTGAATAGAACCCTAGATAGTTCATATAGAAATTTTATCATATTTCATGTAGAAACCCTAGCTTTTGAGTTTATTGTTAATCTAAGGTGAAATTGGAAACTATAGTAATAATTGAATCTGAACATAAGGTCTGTATACTCCTGATAGTACTTGTCAACGATTGTTGCAAATATATAAAGAAATAAGGATGGTATTATTTCACAAAACTAAGTTTGCAAGAAGAACTAAGTAACCTTCAAAGAAAGGCTTATAAGGAGTTGTGCTAAAGGAACCCTTCAACTAAAATCCTACAAGGTTTGTAAAGGAAGAATCTCAAGGTATGGATAGAGATTTGTAGCAAGACCTTTTTCATATTAAAAGATATGGTTATTTTGAAATTTGTTTTATATCACTAACTTTCTCATGTTTAGGCCTCTTGAATCATAAAAGATTCTTGTTAGGGTGATTAATCTTTAGATTGAATCTATCCTTATCATATTACCTTTTGTTATTTGATTGTTTCGATGCTTAGGGTATGCTAATGATGAAACCTTAGTCTACTTAGGGTTTGTTGATAAAATTTAGATCTCATACTAAAATCATATTATCTTGATGTTTAGGATTTTTATTGTATTATAGTAAAACCCTAGTCTTTTAGGGTTTTCTATTGATATTTAGAACATATAATGAAACCCTATATTTTTAGGGTTTGATGAATTAAGAATTTGGGTTTATGAGCAAAACCCTTGTAATAGTTAAAGAAAGGTCCTAGGAATGAAACCCTAGATGTCTGTGCTACCATATGATTTCCTCCCCTGATTAAATTTGTTGTATATCTAATTTTGGAATTTGAAATATGTATCTAGGGTTTACAGATTGATATAAGGAAACCCTAGATATGAAATGCTAGTACTGATTGTTGATATCCTTTTATTGATGAAATCTAAGGTTTGAGACAAAACCCTAGTAGAGTTTGACATGAAATTCTAGGGCATAATATTGAATCCCTAGATGTAGTGATTGTTAACTTGATTTAACTACAAATGTATAAAGGGTTTAAGTCGCCATGATGGAACCTAAGGTTTGTGACAAAACCCTAGCTAAGTTACTGAAGATACAAAAGTTGTATCTCTTGTTGATTTTAGGTTTTACGTATCTAAAAGTATTAAATGCTCCCATTATGATAACTCGCTAACCCTATTTTGATATAGTTGACTTCATGCTTTTGTATATGTGTACTTGGTTGTACTTGCTATTGAAGAATTGCAGGTGCATAATCTTCAAAGTGATGAAGATGTTCATCTACCCCATAGTTGAAGATGACTTGATAATAATGATGAGCATGGTGAACAAAGGGAACCGTAAAAATGATAAATGATCTTGTTTCCATAAGAAAGTATGAAGCTTTGAAAGATTGAAGTTTCTCTGATGACATGATAAAGAACCTATAAAAATGAAGTAGTTGATCTCCCTAAAGTTGAGAGGGAGCTTGGATAAAAGAAAGGATATATCTCCCCATGTTAAGAGGGAGGGCATATTATGACAGTTATAGTGAATAATGAAATCAAAGAATGAATAAAAGCACATGTTCTTGAATCATGAAGTTGCAAACAAAGACTTCGTTGTGTTGAAGTGTTGAGGCTGTGTTTGGTGTTGCTGAATAAGTTAAAGAAGAAAGCTTCCAATGAAATGTGAATGGATGATATGATTTAAGCAGCATCAAAATGATTAAGGACCCCGAAGATCTGTGCTAAACATATATGCATATATTGAAAGATTATTATTAATTAGGGTTGTGATTGTGCAAGATATCTCCATAAGAACGTTGAACGTTTTGAAGCATGCTTGGACTAGTGAATATATCTGATTTAGTTTACAAGGAGAGATGAAGCTTCTTGGGGTGACAAGATGCTTGGGAGGACATTTGGCTGACCAGTGATAATGCTAGATCCTGAAGTAGGGAGGGTGGCGTTGGTCTTAGAGCTCTGACCTTGGATACACACCTACATCCCTAGGTCGGTGTTAGAGTGGAAGCATGATGGTACCTAGAGTAGTTCAAGCTTGGAACACACCTTAGTCCCACCCGATTAGATACCTTGGTCAAGTATCTAATCTGTAGCACTGTGTGTGCTATGACTCTTCATAGAGCATATCATTTTGAGAACTTCCATGAACCTTTGTATATATGTAGTTAAGAATACCTCTCTAGTTAAGAGGGAGTGTTGAAGAATGTAACTAGTGTCGGTCTTCATAATTGTATTTGAGTTATGAATGCAATGTATTTGTCAAAAGAAAGAAAGAAAGAAAATCATTGTAATAGAAATTGACTTATTAAAGCATGGGTTTCATGCTTGGGTCTATGGTCATTACGTCAAAGCACCCATTGAGTGCACTAGAATTTTTTTATATTGAGTCAAAGTCTAAGTCAATATATTCTAGACCCTTCTTGGGCTATTGAAAGTCAAGAAAGAAAAGTATTTTATGCGTCTTGTCTGTCTGCCACCAAGTCAGCTTCCTCGCTTAACAAGTCGGCCTCAATCTCATCATGTCGGCCTCAAAAGTACAGACTTCAACCACTATATATAGCAAATATACTCGACCTATTTTGAAAGGATTTGATTCATGAATTCAATCTAAAATTTGAGGTGTGAAAAAGGAGGTTTGAAAGAAAAGAAAAGAAGGACGAGATCAACAAAGAAAGAGAGAATATTCTTGGCCGAAATTTTTGCTACTTTGCCACTTATGCGAAGTTGACTATGTAAGATTACAGGATCAAAGGAACAGAGTTGCAGTAAGGGTCAAAGATTCTAACTGGAGAAGATTTATGTTGTCTTGTAAAAGGCCAAACAGTTCAACTTGGTTACAAGGAGGTCGACTTGGTGGATGGAGGAGAGTTCTTGTCTTAGTCAAAAAGGTAATATCATAATAAGAGAAATCACAAGATAATGTCATAATAAGAGAAATCAATTCAAGAAAACCCTAAAGTTGTTGCCCTAATGGATTTTTCAATAGCTTAGGGCTTGCTATTTCCAAAATTTTGTTGTCAAACTTTGCATTCAAACTATGGCCGAAATCAATTGTTATATCCGTGACCACAACCATGATTGATTCAAAAATTAACGCACTTGAATAGTCAAACATCATTCATGACCCACCATTGATAAATACTTGTGCCAGAACAACCGAATAGAATAACAAACAACAAAAAAGCCTTTCCCTTCTCAATTGCCTTTATAATTTCAGAGAGTTTTTTTTATCCAACATAGCATACAAATGATCTAGCATGCCCAATATTTATAGCCCACAACTAGGGCTAGGGATGGGCTAACTTCACCTAAACCATGGGGTTGACTTTATCATAAAGATTTCAAATTAATATTAAAAATGTCCTGAGAATCAAGCCGACATAAACATCCCCTTTTCAAAACATTTTCAAATAACAAAAACCTCCTTTTTGAGAGTTGACAAGGACAAAGACTAAAGATATAATCATAATTAAATCTTATGAAATTTAATGCCAAGATTTCACGAATCAAAGAGTTGCCTTCGGCATCTCATTTGGGGCATCTTGACCACATTATGGGGTTCCAACTTGGACAAGGCATATCTCCTCAATCGTGAGGAGCTATGTAGCATGCCACCTACCATTGGAATCGACACAATGAGGACAACACGATGGCAATGATCTTGCCAACAAACACATGATTCTTCCCATTTAATTTTCTCATCAAATGAGGGGCATCACGACCATCAGTAGAAGCTTCTCATCTTTCTAGGGCCTCAAAACCATTGGAGCTTCCAATCAATGCAATTCATAGAAAAATATTAAGAGAATTCAAAGACCAACATTGGCATCAATGACAACGCCATTCAACATAGAGTAATAAAAATAGAAGTGTTTATGAAATTAAGACAATGATGTCTATAAAAAATAATAATATATTTGATAATTGATAACAAATAAGATGATTACAATGAGGATATCCCTAATTATAATATATCGTAAGGGGAATTTTTATGAAGAATCATGTATGTTCATTAGTCGGAACTTTACCTGTTTATTATATTTTATTATTAATATAATATTATAATATATACGTATTAATTATTATTATGATTTATATTCATTACACTATCTCCTTAAAACACCTCGTCTTTGAAGTGTTAAAGAAAAGAATTACTTCGAATGACCCTACCTCTGTGTCACCATTATGTGGTTCTCAATCTTCATCTATTCACTTCAATGTCAACATTGCATTCCAATTGATAACCAAGGTAGGTGAGATTTATTGATCTCTACAATCAAAAAATATGCCACTTCTTCATCGCCTCATCCCCCTGCATCAAACATTGGCATGCCTTAAAAGATCTTACATACTGATACCATGTTCTCTAATGTCCACATGCTCAATAACGACTAGGAGCTTATATTTAGCATTCACTATCAAAGTAGTCTCATAGACGTCCAATAAAATTTCATTATTAAATTTGCATCGCTATGGGAAAATAATTGTGTGTACTCGACATCCACAAACTTTGGAATCCAATACAATTTGGACATCAACACTCATTACATTAAGATTGGCCACAAAGCAAAGCAGTGCACTCATTGATTGGTAATCTTACACCCGACCAAATTACCTCATGCAAAATGCAATAGAACCTTGAATAAAGTAGCAAATCATATAATTATCAATGATGGCCACCCTACCGGAGTCTTTCTTCATTCTATCACTTGCAATTTGAGAAAATGAGCAGAAAATGAGCTTTTAGAAACCTTTTAGAGAGGAGCTTAGGGTTTTGGAAACCCTAGCCACCATTGCTAGCTTTGATGTTGAAACTAGACACCCTAGCTGGTCTTGAGAGTGGAATCACTCAAATTTCACCATTGGGATTCAAAGTAGAAGAGGATTTGCAAGAGATATTGAGGTAAAGAGGTTTTATCAATTGAGTTTATCTTCTGATTTTGCATTTTCTATACACCAACTTGCAGGGGAAGTTCGAAGCCAAATTTGTGGTCAAACCTGCCATCAAAGACAAGCCATACTCAGCCACTAAGTTGAAGGTCAACTCTATGGATTATGAGGTCGAGTTCATTCAATGAGAGGACCAAAGCATTCTTGAGTTGGTGTGGGTCAAAGTTCCAACTCAAAGGGACGAGTTTCTTCCATTTCTTATAAACAGAGTCATCTTCTAACTATTGGGCCGAGATTTGGTTGTTGAGGGACCAAGTTTGCCTCTGTATTTGGGCCACATTCATCCATGTACGTTGTTGGTTGAGCATATTGTCGCTGCCTTGCTTACTCACCTATGTTAATGTGGGAAAAATCTTCAAGCCCACTAGGTGTGGCCTTGGTGGCAAAGATCTAAGAAGGGGTTGTCGCTTAATCCCAAATCTCTTCGTCTAGGCTCTCTCCTAGCTGAAGCCAAGGGGGTAGACTCTAAGGAAGATTTCCAAGGAAAGTTGGCTAAACCTAACAAGTTCTAGGAGATAATTAGTTAACTAATTAAAGCATCAACCATTCAAAGACTTGAAATATAACTTGAAGCAAGGAATTAAACAAGCAAGTATAAATAAACTGTGAGCATATAATTAGCATCAACATCTAAATAGATCAAAATGATTCAACAATATATCTTGTAAGGAAAATTGATGTAAGTAGACCATTGCCAATAAATATAATCTTACAAGAAATAATATGAAATATGCTAAAGGTAAAGGACAATACTTGCAATAATGGAAATTCTTTCAAGATACACAAGCACCAGGAAATGAGAAGTTGCAAGACAAGTCTTAGTAAATCAAATCAAGACTACAATTACAAGATATTAGATACAACTTTGAAAAGATAAGCAACTTAAATGAAAACTGAACTTGCAACTAAAATAAGACTTGTGCTTGGAAATGAATATGCTCACATATGATGTAAATGATATAGCATCCAATGGAAATTCAAGATAAGCACATGAGCATGAACTAACAAAATACAAGAATGTAAATGAAGTACTTGCAAATGAAATAAATGTAAGTGCTCACAATCCAATTTGCATGTATTTGAAAAAGAGCTTAAAAGATATTATTACAATTGCATGCAAGATAATCCAAAGTTGTTTGAGGTGATCTGTGTGAGGTAAGTGTTCTTGGTTGATACTATTAAAGGCTTATCTAAGGTGTTACTCCTCAAATCCTTCACCCTTGTATGGATAGAGATTGTTGCAAGGGGCCTCAAGTAGAGTAGCTTAGCTTCATTACCAAAGATCCACCTAGTCCCTCAAGTCAACCCGCATGCCACCATTTTGACGCATGACTCAGCCATACCCCAACTGCATAATCATGCATTTTACCCTTTTCTCCAAACTTAGACTAGGGATCTTCAAAGAAGATTTCCTAGAATGTCTATTCAATCGAGACTTATATCTTGGAGGTAAATTTTAGAAGGATTGCAAAATTGCAAGTGTAAGTGAGATGTAAATGATCAAATTCCATTACAAGTAAAAGTGGTATTTCAAGATGGCCCAAAATAACTTCATAGAGATACCAATCCACAAATGATTACACTATTCTTGCATGAATATGAAATGAACTTATGATGAAAAAATACTAGTTGAAAATAGATGACAAAAACACAAAATTATATCAAAATGGAAACCACATTAGCACGTAAAGTGAGTTTGCATGTCAATTGAAAGAACTACAAATGAGAGCTATGAAATAAGAAAATGAAATAACATTGTTATCAGAATTTAAACGGACTAGATCAGCTGCAAAAAAATCAGATTTGCAATGAGTAGATGAGCAATGTAAAGTGCAAATTGCAAGTGCTAAATTAGCCCAATAAAAGTGTGAATTAGTGAGGAACTTGAGCAAGTAAATGAGTGAGTGAAATAAAATCGATCTAGGCTACTTGCAAGAGTGAAAAGAGAACTTGAAAGTGTAGAGCATGAAAACAATCACCAACGATACCTCCTACTAAATGAGGAGATTGTGATGCCAAAGGGTAATCCCCAAGCTCCCTCAAGACGAAGATTTACTTTTATTATTTAGACAAGAATCCCTCTTATAGAGAAATGAGGGACATTGAGGCTTGAGGACAGTTTACAACAAGCTCAAGAGAGCAAAATACTCTTCCTCAAGATCGAATATGAAATACATAGAATGAGAAACTACAATTTTATTTCAAAGTTACAACTCGAGAGTGCCTCAAAGAGGCAACTCGCATTCCTCAAGGGGATCAAACTTGATGGCTCGGGTTTCAACTTCTCAAACTTATAGAGGAATCCTTGTGCAACGGAAGAGATTAAGAGTGTGGTTTTAAGCATGTGCTTTGGTAGGTGAAAAGGCTCAAATGATTAGTTCTTTAGTCCTTCAATCCTCCACCTACAAGTCCCTTTTAATGATGCCTCAAACCACGCCTTCAAGCCTCCATGAGGACTGTGTAAGCACAAAACATAAGAGAATTATATCAAGAGATGAATATAAGTCACAATAAGAGAATATACAACTAGATTACAACTTGCAAGAGATAAGGGAGAAACTCGCATTCCTCCCTTGAGCAAGCAAGGACTAAGTCCTTCAACAAACCCTCAAAGCTAGATACAATCAATGATAATGTATAAGTTCTAACAAAAAGAATTCAATTTGAGAACAAAATATGTTATTAGAGAGCTAGGATAGGAGGCTCCCTTTCAAGTCGTTGGATCAGCCTTTTACAAAAACTTGATTTGACATGGGTTCTTACACCTTTTTCCTTGAGAGTGAGTTCATCTAACCGAAGACTTACCCACACTCAAGCTTTGCTCAAACACAAAATTTTCTACACAGTTGAAAGAAATTGCTAGCTTCACAAGGGACTAGACTACACAATGAGAGAAGAGCCTAGAGGTTCAACCAAAAACCTTCTAGTGCTCTTCAATCAAGAGGCCAAAAAACTAACGCAAGATAGCTTATCTGAGTTGAATAAATCAAAATCACACCTATAGTAGTGTGCACACTGCACACAATGTGTTTGACAGAATTCCTCATTGAACAAATTTGTTAAAACTCAGAAAAACTCAAAGGTCATGTTGGGAAATTTACAAGAAGGAATCTTACTTAATATCACATCAACTCTTTTTGGGTTACTATATATGAATATCACAATCCCAAACAATTCCATTATTGATCTAAGGAACTATTCAACATAAGTCCTAATGGAAATAAATAATCATAAAACCTCATGCTAATTGTTGTTCCTCAAACCAAGCATCATTGTACTCAAAATTCAAATTAGACAAAAAAAAAATCTCCACAAGGTTTTTAATGTTCATATGCTTAATTATTTCACTTTGGCTTTGCAACAATAAGGCTTAGATCTTATAGATTAGCTTTGCTTCTTGCTTTTATGGGAGTGACCCTTGCACTCGTGCTATGTACCATCCCATACGTACCGAGAAGATTTGTTGACCTACTTTTGATCATTTGTTGGACATTAATAATATCTTATCTGTGATCCATACGATAAGTGACTTAATGTGGTTTTGTATATTGTTGTGCATATTGAATAAGTGTAGCCTGGTAAGATCATCCCAATGGGTGTGATGTTTCAAGTTTTCAACTCGAGGAATAATAAACTTCAAGATGTCACTAAGATGATCATGGTATAATTTCCTTCTTAGTTTGACCATTTTTCAAGGCTTCCAACTTTATAGTGTAGATGTCCCATTCTCTTGTGCCAAATCTCATCTGGCTATCCCTGTTATGTACTAGGGGTTTCACTGGTTGTCCTCTCAACAAATACAGATTATTCTCCTTGCTACCTGTGACTTGCGTCATGGTAGGATCAAACCCTATCAGCCTGACAGCTACCGCACCTCCTATGAAACTGACCTCAAGTCCTTTGTCCTCCATAGCCAAAACTAAGAGTAAATTCTTCTCCAACCCAAGTACATACATCACCTCCATAAGACTTCCTGAGTCTAGTTAGAACTGTGTGTTGTCGATGGCCTCCACTGCATACCTGGTGTTTTCACAAAGCTCCCTATGTAGATCTCTATTCTCCTTGGCCATACTAGTCCTTGAATATCCCAATGAACTTCTCTAATCTCATCAAGAAGAGATCATCAACAGAGGACCAGAAGAGGTCATCAACATAGAGGACCAAGATGAGTGGCTCACCCTCAACAAGCACAAAGTACAAGTTTGAGTCTGCCTCACTCTTGGTGAATCCCGATCCAAGTAGGTGACCATCAATCCTAGAATACCATTCGCGAGATGTCTATTTAAGTCCATATAAGGCTTTCTTCAATTTGCATACATGGGACTCTCTCTCATGCATCTTAACGTCTTGAGGTTGCTCAATATACACCTCTTAATCACACGATTGAGGAAGGCAATCTTTACATCCATTCGATGTATTCTCCACTCCATCTCTTGAGCAATGGAAATGATTATCCTAATATATGCATGTATGACAACAAGAGTATACGTTTCCTCATAGTCTACTCCTTCCTTCTAGGAGAACCCTCTCCCCACAAACTTTGCTTTACACTTCTCCACATTGCCATCTATTGCATGCTTGATCTTGAAAATCCATCAAGAAGTGATAATTGACTTCCTTTCAAGCCTTAATACTATCTCCCACACATCGTTCCTTGTGATGGAGCTATACTCTTACACCATGGTCTCCCTCCAAACATATTGGTGTGTTGCCTCTTCAAAGGTATACAAGGCTTGAACTCATTAATGTTGCTTATCAGGGTCAAATAGCTAGAAATTAGTTAGTAGTCTACTCTCCCTGAAGGCATTGCTAGGCACCTCCACAAGCTCCTCAGCATCTCTCAATGTTTGCTCAACCAATCTTGGCCTCCTCCTGACAAAGCTCAAAGGAACATCTCACTCCTCCTAATCTGAAGGTTGTGCCCCTACTGTTGATGTTGCTAGTCCCAGCTCAACCTTCAAAGTCTCTCACTCCTGATAATCTACCTCTACTAGGTCCATATCATGCAACCTAATAAAGGTCCTACCCTCCTCAAATCTAACATCCCTCCTGGCCATTATCTTCCTCTATCCTAGAATGTGGACCCTATAGGCCTTTCAAGTCTCATTGTATCCAACAAAAATGCCCCTCTATGATGAGGGTTCCAGTTTAGTCCTCTTGTTTGATGAAATGTGAACATACACTAGACTATTGAAGATACGCAAATGACTCATCCAGTTTCACACCTATAAAATCCTCCTCGTGAGCCATGTCCTCCACTACCCTGTGAGGACTCCTATTTTGCAAGTATAGAGCTATATTACATGTCTCCACCCATAAGAACATAGGCAAATCTCAATCATTCATCATGGCCTTAGCTACTCCAACTATACTCTTATTATTCCTCTCTACCACTCCATTATGTTGAGAATTGTAGGGCATTATCAGCACTTTCTTGATTCCTACTTCCCTATAGAAATCCTTCAACTCGTTGGAGGTATACTCGTCCCAATTGCCTGATCTCAGGACCTTCATCTTCCTCCCAAATTGGTTCTCCACAAGAGTTTTGAACTCTTGAAATCGACAAAAGACCTCACCCTTGGCCTTCAAGAACTAAATCATGTCTTCCTGGAATAGTCATCGGAATGTCACAAAATAACTATAGCCCAAGATAGACTACATTAACATAGTAATACACATGTTAAAACGCACCAAAACCAACACACCCCTCAACCTAGTCTCACTGCTAGGAAATGTTGCCTTGGCTTGCTTACCAAGTGCACATCCCCTACACATACCATCATGCTCTATTCTGAACTCTAGAAAACTAGTGATAATCTCCAGTAATATTGGTAGAGCCCTATAGTGTAGATGTCCCATTCTCCCATGCCAAAACTCTTTGGTTGATATTGCTATGTACTAGGGCTTTCACTAGTTGTCCTCTCAATAGGTATAGGTTATTTTCCCTATTGCCTATAACTCACCTCACGCTATGAGTAGCCCCTTTTGGCCTAACAGCTACCTCATCTCTCGTGAAACTAACCTCAAGTCCTTTGTACTTCATGACCAAAACTGAGAGTAAATTCTTTTGCAACCTTGGTACATACATCACCTCCTTCACCTCCATAAGACTCCAGGAGTCAAGCTAGAACTATATGTCGCTAATGTCCAATACTACATTCCTAGTGTTGTCACCAAGCTCCACATGTAGATCTCTATTCTCCTTGGTCATATTGATGAAGATATCATAAGAACCTATCGTATGACAAGAGGCTCCACCGTCCACAAACCGCACCCTTGTAATGGTGCCAAAAAGACAGAATACTAGAGCAAATTTCTCCTAGAATTTTTCAGCCAACTCTTCCATCTGTGCAGACGCAGTTATTGTTGTTTTCCACTTGCCTTTCTCCTTGTTTGGACACTATCTGGCATAATGACCTAACTTCTGACATGCAAAGCACTTGACTTTGCTCATGTCTTTCTTCCCTTGTGAAAATGCTCCTCCACTCTGGTTTTGCTTGACTTTACCCTTTCCCTTCTTTGTTTTCCTAGCAAGAGCAAGGTTCTCATCTCCACCTTTGCACTATCCACCAATTATGGATTCCTCCCAAATCTCCTTTTGGATGAAATTATCCGACAATCTGGCCAAATTAGGAAGCTTATATCTAGCTAGGATACCTGTCAAAAATGTAGCCCACTACCTGGTACACCATTTTAATGCTACTTTGACAAGATCCATCTTGTCCACCTCTTCCCCAAAAACTAAAAGTTTATCATGAACCTGCTAAATTCTTGTGAAGTATGAAGCCACGGTCTCAGATTTCTTCATCTTGATGTTATTCAACTTCTCCCTTAGCAAACTCTTTTTGTTCTAGTTGTCACAATGGTATTGCTTTGTCAAAGCCATCCACATTTGATAGGCTAAATCCTTCTTCGTTGTGTGGGGGATCATGTGATCCTTCACACCATCTAAAATGATGCCCCTGACTCTTATATCTTTTATCTTATGTTCAATTGCTTGGCTAGCATCTTGAGGAACTCGAATCTATTGGCTTGCAATTTCCCACAAACCAATCGCTATTAAAACAAGGGTGATTCGCTCTTCCATGGACTGAAGTTTACAACCCCTGCCAACATATCTTCATACATCAGACTTGATGATGCCATATTACCATATCAACTTTAGCCACAAAACCCTCGCTGCAAAATAAAAAATTTGTTGTCGTAAAACCTTTGTGATATATGATCTCTCCCACAGAGTTTCTATAGCTCTGATACCATGTTAAATTCTCTTATATCATATCTGTTTTACTTTACTTCAACAATTTATTAAAAACCCAAAAACTATTTATCTCAAATATTTCTGAAATTGTTGATGAAATAAAAACAATGGTATATTAACTCAAAAAATAAAATGGAGAGATCAATCACACTACAACAGAAAATTGGTACCCAAGACAATCTTCCATCCATCATATTATTAATCTTTGGAAAATTTTGGGTTAGACCCATAAAAAAAACATAGAAAAAAATACAATTGTTGGGAACCTGGAAACTTGGCCCCATTGGAAAAATCGGCCCCTGAAAATCAACCCTCTTGAAGAAACTCAACCCTAGAAAATTAGACATGTCTCACCAGCAAATCGACCCCCTTTCTTCTCATCTCATACAACCCCTATGCAATTGAGGAATCGACTTCTCTGGACATTTCAGCCTCCTCCACAATTTGGCCATCCTCTTCAACAACTCAGCCTTCCTCTTTCCTGAACTCAACCTTCCTAAATTTCCCCCAAAATTCCCTGCTACACTTCTCACTTCTCTATAGTCTATTCAAGCCTCTCACTCTAGAAAGAATCGCTTCCTTCACAGCTATGTGTCTTCACCTCTCCCTTAGGCTTATTTTAAAATTTCATTAAGCCAAAATCTCTAACCCTAATCTCCTAAGTGATTATGGCTAGGATTAAATTCTAAGCCTCACTTGAGATCAAAGGTTGAGAATATATCCAAGTCACTTAAATAATTTTATGATTTATCCTTAGAACTTTGGCTTAATAGTCCACAATAATTAATTAGATTAATTATTATACTTTTCCTAAGTTAACCTTAGGAAACAAATCATAATATCACTTACTCCACCATGCAAGCACCTAAAAAGGCAATCAAATATCTTCTAGATGCTAAGACACCAAGCCAATGTGGAAGACCTTCCAAGGCTACAAAATCAACAGTATACCCAAATCAATCTTAAGGAGGGAATGTTGGAGAAGATGGCTAAATTGACTTGTAGCTCCAATGGCCCTCAAAAATCAATTTCTTATACACCCTTAGTGGTCAACCAACATGCAAAACCCAAACTACACTTTGTGAATATTTTCTAACCCCATTATCAAAAGACACACTACTCCATACCAAGACCCAAACTACATGAAGCCAATGGACTATTACATGCCTTGTTGGAAGGTAAGTACCACACGGAATAGCAGAAACTGGGGATAATTTCCTCTAAAGCAGGGAGGAAATGATGAGACATGGGATGTAGTCTATTTTTTTAAATTACTTCTAATAAATTGTGTAGGAAACTAAACTTAATTTAGGAGTTGAAGATGAGCTCCATAGTCAGGTCTAGGTTTATCTTCAAGATTAGTTTTAACTTTTATCTATATGAGAATATTTATCTTCAGATAATCTTATCCTTGGATTATATTTATGTCAGAAACTTGTATGATAAATACATATTTTTTGAATAATACAAAGATAGCCACTAACTTAGAGACAATCTCATGAGAGGGATTTCTCTTCTTGTCCCTCCGGTGCGTTCTCATATCAAAATCCTCAGTGAAGATATGCATTTACCACCATATAAAACCAACAAATTCATGGTAAATATATTTGGTGTTAATAAGTGTTTTGACTAAATTGGGCCCCTTCCAAAATCAGATTCTGTGACAAGACAAACAGTGTTTCTATAAAACGCATTATTCATGAGATATTTAAAGCACAGTATTCCACACCTGGAGTAATATTTGTAAACATGTAACTGCCTCCCTGCGAAGTAAACACAGCATTAATGAGGTCATTGCTGGTGGAAATGAGTTCAACCTTCACATTGGCAGGACCTCCATTTATCTCTGGACAACTTTCTGCTCCAACAGCCCCCAACACTCTCCCAGAAATAGTGAACCTACAGAGACCATAGCAGTATTAACATTGATGATGACATGAAAAATAAATAACAGTCTGAGAAAATATTTAACTGCCAATATAGGTTTCCAAGCTATACCCAGTGAAGCGAAAATTAATGTCTTCATTGCCATTGCAACCATTGTGATCCACTGACACAGGAACCTGCAACTATCCTCTTTAATTTAGAATCTACCTTCCCATGCCAATCATAGACAAATTTGTATCAATTAAATAACTCTGAGTTTATATTTAATGTTGCAGTTAACCTTCATAATTTAAACCGAATAATGCATTTAAAAGATGAGACGCATTTAAAAGATGAGACACCAGATTTTATTTAAATAGAATAAAGAAATTATATTAATGGCCACTAATGACCAGAATCCAGATCAAGGTCAATTTGACTCAAGTGTGCATCCAGAATTTACTTTCAAAAGGAACTCAAGTGTAAATCAAATATAAACAAATGAATGGGAAGTGGTTATGGCATCTCCACTCTAGAAAATAACCAAATCGATGCAACAATAATATGTAAAAGTGAGGGTGAACCCTCAATCATTTAGTTTTTCAAAAAAAAAAACTCCTGTAAAGGACAGAAAAGAAAGAAAAAAAATATTATTAATATCCACAAGTGACCAAAGTAGATCAATAGAATTAGAAAGTACAATTCATAGTGTGAGAGTACCAAAGGAGGCTCCTAGAAACAAAAGGAAATACAAATAAAGGTAGTGCATATGAAGGGGTGGACCCCAAAAAAGGAATTAAGATAGATACAACATTATGCAAGAAAACAATCACTGCTCTACAGCAAAAGTAGAACCAGCCTAGATCCATCTTAACTCTGGATCTACCAAGCAATGAGAAGGATCAAATCTCTTTGCACTCTAAAAGAGGTTTGCATCTCAAGAGATTTGATCCCTCTTGGCACTTGGTAAATTCGGATTTAAGATGGATATAGGCTGGTTTAATTATTGATTATTCATTATAATTATAATTATTAATTTTATGTCTTTTATTTTATTTTTAATT
>APFE030705664.1:148283-183007 GCA_000404065.3 Pinus taeda | reverse complement strand
TTAATTTAGTTTTATTTTTACGTAATTTGACCGAGTCAAAATGTTAAACAGGGCATTACATTACAACATTTATACCATACTGAGCTGGAGAGCGCCTCTCGGCGCAATTAGAAAAGAAGCAAGCAATGTCACAATGAAAAGACCAAGAAACCTCTAACCATCATCTAGAACGAAGGAGGGGCCAGAATCACTGATCAATATGAAATCACTAATAATGCATCTGATAATGTAGGTAGAGGCAGGTGGCCAAGAGCTTCACAAAGAATCTCTCAAACATTTAAAGCCTAAAAGCATCTAAAGGTAGAGAATCTGGTGATATGCTCCTGCCCATAGGAATGTCATACAGAGGAAGCGCGGAAACCCTCTTATGCTCAGAACTACTGTCTCTGTGGTAGGACATCACAAGAGAGAAGACATCCTCAGACCACAACATTTAGTTTAACTTGCCAAGTTAGTAAGTCGAGTTGACACAATGAGTACTCACCACACTTGACAAGCCACGTGACAAAGTTCCTTAACTCTAAAAGCTCAAGCCCTTAACCCCGGCCACTAAAGAGCCACACGTGACTCCAGCAAATTAAATGCCCCCTTGAACGTTTAATTTGAAATAAAATCCGAGTACGCTTCCCCTTCGAAATTGATTTCAAATTAAGTTCAAGGCACTAGAAATGGCTCTCATCATTAAGGCTGACAAGGTACCCTTTTACAAGGCTTTATTTACATAACACAATGACACAGTTTTACATAATAAGATAAGACTTCTTTTACAAAGCTTTTTCTTTTGGGACAAAATTACGTTGATATTCTAATAAATTATTGTCGCCTTCATAGTCTTCTAGATCTGTGTCCTCAACCTTGGCCCTTACTGAATTTTAGGCTTTTTCTTTTGGGGCAAAATTACGTTGATATTCTAATAAATTATTGTCGTCTTCATAGTCTTCTAGATCTGTGTCCTCAACCTTGGCCCTTACTGAATTTTAGGCATACTTTAAAAGTTGCATGAAAAGGATAGATTACATAAATTTTAAGAATGACTAAATCATAGCACAGGCCAAAGGAAAGAATACAGAAATATAAGTGGAGTAAATCTTGCCTGCTCTGGTTCCCATGACCATCCATCCGGACCTTTGAGTCGAATTATGAAAGATCCCTGATTGAAAAACAGTAAGAATTAGATAAGAAAGAACGATGCTTACTTCACATAAAATCTATCTACATAGATTGAATACTCATCAAGAATAGCCAATAATATCTACATATATCACATAAAAAGGCCCATTCTGTCAAGCGTTAATGTCTTTTTTAAGAACTTCATTCTCATGAATTTGAATAGTCGCAGAAAATAAAAACCTAAAATGGGGAGAAAATTTAAGAAAAGAGCACAGCTACCATGATTAAGAGTCAAGACAGATCGTTTATCATTCTCATAGTACCATGCATCATATTTGTAGTTAGAATTTAGTAGTGTGGGTACTAGTGGGATATGTTGTTCTTGTCTCAAGAAGGGTCAGTTTCCTTGTATCTTCAGAAACTGTAGTTTGTTGTTTAGAATAAATTCACAATTGAAACTGTATCTTGTATTCTATTATATTTCTCTACTGGGTTTTTGGAGTAAAAGTGTTTCAAAATTCAAATTGCTCATAATCCAATCCTACCTTATGTAAGTATGATGTTGGAATTTTATGACTTTATAAAGAGTACAGAGTACCATTAATGGCAGCAGCGAGTAGAGAAGCCCTGAGTGCATACAGAGAAGACATGTGTGACAAGTGTGCCATTCTGTACAGCAGCAAGGCAAAACGCCTCCAGCAGAGTACTGTACAGCAGTACAGCATCTCCATAGAGTCCTTCAGCAATTCCATACAGCAGTAATGAGCATAAGGGAAAACTTATGGAGATAAGATAAGATAAGATAATTTTATTAATGTCCAACGGATGACCACAAAGTAGGTCAAAGGGACTGTCGGTTACAAAAAGGGGTCGTGCCAAAAGTATAGGGTCATTAGACGCCAAAAGTATGCATGCAACATCCTTTGATTAGTTTCAGTTTAGATGCCTTTTATATTTAGCAAGCTCAGTTATATTTTTGGTTTTGCTTTAGTTAGTATTTGCATGCACAATTAGATGATGCAGTTTCCTAATTAAGCAATGATCTGTAAACAACGGACCGGTTTTTTGGTGTGGTTTGTTTATTGGTTCCATTCCAGTTCCAACTGGCTTCCAGTAAGGGGGCCTACAGGTTCGATGACCAGTCCAGTTCTGATCATAATATTCAAAACCAGCCTGTTTGAACTATAAATCAGTCAAACCATCCGGTTCATTAGGCCAAGCCATCCAACCGGTAGAAAAACCAGTTTTGAACCTTGCAGGCTAGGGTTTCTAGGCCTAACCAGCCAGTTTATTGCCAAGCCGGCCGCAGACCCCACAGAAGGTGATTTTGTTCTTTTTGAAGTGATTTTGAGGAAACTAGTGGCTGTTTCCCTCCAAAAACAGCCCCTCCAAGCCTTTAAAAGCATGCCTCCCCTCTCATTTGCCTCACACATCTCAACCGTAGCAATGCTGGCAATTAATGGTACTGTGAAATTCTTAAAGTAAAAGTATCATTTTACCTATATTTTAAACATTACAATGAAATGAATCAGGATGTTTGATAGTGGTTTTGTTCTCATTGGATTTCATATGGAGAAATTAGAATTTTATCTCTCTCAAAATCCAACAGACTTAACAGTTTTCAGGATTTCAGGAATGGTTGGATTGCAACGTTTTCGTTTGATTCTGTCATCCACAAGGGTATGAGATTGGCATTTGATCAACAGCATGAAGCCCTTTAATTACATTGATGTTGGTGCCATTTATTGTTGAACTTTGTTGATGTTGGCGATATTGATTGTTGAACTCCTCAACCATGGCTTTAACAAAAATGCACCCTTCACTAGAAGGAAAATAATTGGTGAGGCATGCTAAGTTTTTGCTATCATATTATAAGGTTGAGGAGACAAGCCCTTCACTCAAGCCAAAATCATTGGTTAGGCATGTTAAACTTTTTCAATTCCTACCATATTATAAGGTTGAGCAATCCATGTCTGAAAACTTTGAGCTGGATGATGTTTATGGAGCTCTTGTTGATGATCTCGTTTCTAATGGTACTGAACTAATGATGAGTTTTATGTGTGATCATGTTGATCAATGATTTGTAGTTTTGCTGTCTAGTTTTACTGCTACAAGTACTACTACTACCAATGTTGCAGAGGAGTTTGAGGAGTCCTCAAACTCTGAGACAGATGATGTTTATATAGCTCATGTTGATGATCCCATGTCTAATAGTGGTGATGACTTTGATCATGACGAGCAGTGATCATGTTGATAACTGATATGTAGACTTGTAGTAGGCCAGTGGCCCCATAGTTTGTAGCATTTTTGTGGACTCTACAGGACATTTAGAGCCTCACTGATTGTGTATTTTGTTGCTGATATGTATTGCACTTGTTGCCAGTTTCATATATACCTTTATATGGTATATAGATGAGCAAACTTCGCATAGTTTGTCTCTATTGGTTTGGAATCATGGATTTAAATATTAAAAGTAGTTTTTTTTTCATTAAAAATTAATCATTTCATGTATTTTTTTTAAAAGACTGGTTCATTGAGATCTGACCAGTCCCGGTTTGACCAGTTCCAGTTTGAAACCCAGTTTGATAGGTAGACCGGTACAGTCACTGGTTCGAGTTTTGAATACTATGGTTCTGATAACATTGCCATTTACTGAACATGGATGGGAATCCCTTTTTTGCTGGTATTACCAAAACCAACATTCCAACAAAGACACAAATCAAGCTTGCACATAGGAAGATTACACAATCCAAAAAAACAAGAACAAGTGTATCATCAAACTATTTACCTTGTCATATACAGGGATGAAATAATATCCATTTGGAGCACACTGTGTACTGTCCTTCACCAAACCATCAACGGTATGAAGCTCAACCTACAATAAAATTTATAGCATCAATGCTACTTTAAACAGTAAGTTCATTTTTGTCAGCAATGTTTTAAGCAGTAACTAGAATGCTGAATATTCTTTTGCCCTATATTGCTGAGAAAATTTCAAAACTAATAAAACTTAACCATATAGAGTGCTCATGTAGATGTAAATTCAATTCTGGTTGCAATGACCAGTTTCTATAATCAGTGTTATCTATGAACAGTAAAACATTACATTGAATCACAAGCTCTTACAAGAGATGTCACATTGAAGTCAATGAGAAAATATTTGGCATAAAACCTCAAGAGAAGATGAAGTCAGGTAGCCTTGGGAAGAATCATGAACTGGACATAAGGACAGATAAAACATGCTCAAAATACAAATCACATTGCTCTGATGATGGACTCACCAAGCTAGTCCGAAACATTGGTTTCATAAATTGTTCACAGGTTTTTCCACTAACATAAAAATGCTCAATCTAGCAGTAGGAATGGCCACCTAAATAACTCATCTCATTAATCATATAAATTTTGCACATCATATCAACCTTATAAAATCACTAATCTTCTGAACTGTACATTGTACACCTGAAATAGGCCATAAAAACAAAGTGAATTTACCAATTCACAATAAGTAAGGAGATAAATAACTATTTTAATGGAAGGATAAGCAACAGCAAAGATTTTTATTTTAGTTCAATTATTATACCGGTTAGATGTTCATTATAGTTAAATTGTACTTTAAGTTAATAAAGTGACATGTGTTAATAATATCATGTCATATTTAACTTAGCTTACACATTTAATTAGTTTCCGATTATAGGAATACAGACAGGCATTCACTCAATGGGGAAAAATCCATTGCTTCATCTTTTGTTCTTTGTACTTTATTGATTGAAGAAATCTATTGTAATGTAACTGCTAGAGCATCACTACTATTGGGATGTGTAGAGAACTAGTTGCAGAGAAGAAATCGTAAAAGAAGTGGCATCCTCTCATAGCTTGGGATTCTATGGTAAGGCATTCAAATGAAAGGCTAAGTCGCAACAAAAGGAAGTGAGAGATCATTCCAATCAAGAGAAGGCACGATCCAAATGCTAAAGGTTAGAAGATATTTTTGTATTCCCACAATCTGGATCAAATATGAGGCAAAGGTGACATGATATTGTAGATCTGGCTTCATTTTGCTACAGCACATGACTATCAAATCGTGAAGGTCGTTTGAAGTAAATTGTGGATAAACTCATCCATTCCTTTGTTGAGCAGATATTTTTCGGCTTGTCCACACCATAGTCAATAGACAGGAGGATAAAAACCAAGAGATAAGTAATATCAAACTGTTGTTGAAAGAAAAGAGATGCCAACTGTAAAATGAAATAGTGCAACATTACTGCAATTACTAGGTTGGAGTCAAAAATGTCTAGGAGAAATTAATGGCACGAACCAGCTACAAATCAACTAGAAATACATGCAGCATTATTGATTATATGTGCTTTTACTTTTAAAAGAGCTATCTTATTTGTCTTTATATGGACAAGTGATTCATTTTAATCTTATTAAGTGAAAAGGAGAAGAGTGAAAATGAATGCTTTTTGTTAGAGATGGTGGCTTGGGAAATGTACAAGATCTGTTGGATTACGAGAAGGGTTTGATTGTATTTTTATAATTCCATTCACAAAAGGGGTCATTTTTAGCGCTCAAATGGGCCATATGAAAGTCATTAATATTGATGTCATTGAAACCCAAACGATGTCTTGTCATAAAGATGATTAAATGGTAAATCTGTCATAAAAGTATTATATTCAAGACATTGGATCAAAGTTGTTTGATGTAAGAGCCAATGTAAAGGGTTAGAATCAATGTCGAAAGCAAAGGTGAAGAGTGATATAAAAGAATAAGTCAATGTAGAGATTTGAAGTCAAAGGGTCATTAAAAAAGGTTAAGTCAATTCCACATAATTTTTTGTCAAAATCTTGCTTGGAGCAAAGTAAAGTCAAGTCAAAGTCAAGAGTGCATTGGAGTAAAAAGCAAGTTAGATTCACAATTTTTTTTTTTTTTTTATCTAAGAACCAGAGTTGACTCAACGACAAAATGATAATGTAAGAAATTGTCATTATCATTCAAAGTGTCACAAGTTTTGAGAGTATGTTGGAACTGATCATTTTGACATTAGAAATTGTTTGCAAAAACCATGAAGTACCAGAAAAACATATTATCAGGACAAGAGAAATTTGATGATGAAGAAGGGTGAATCGTCGCTGGTACTCAACACCCAAGTCACATTTGTAGTTAAGTCATGTCAAATCATGTCACTGGTGTGTCAATTATGCTTTTCAAACCAACCCTGAATAGGGTGCTCAAGATGCAGGGTGGTGGAGGTGAGTTGCTGCCATCCCACCAGGCCACATGCCAGTGAGACGTGGCAACACACCCCCACAACCATGCAAAGGGCACAAGAAGCCTCCTAAGCGACCTCCCAGTGAACTGCACAACATATCTAGTCAAAAGATGGAATTTCATACAGTCAAATCAGGAAACAAATCCTATGAGGATACTTGCTCTCCCAATGCGCATGTCACTTTCTCTCGGCCCATTAAGATGGCATTCAATGGTCATCAAGTGGCCAGGAGTTGTTGCAATTCTCAGCTGAGTGGAATTATTCCACATCATTTCCATCATGGTTCTTTACTCAAAGTCGAATCACAAGGCACAAGCATGGGGAAGTAGTCCCATCAGCTCGCCCATAGTAAGAGCTTCTTACTTATTCTTCCATTATGGATAATGAGAATACATCTGCGACAATCCAACTGGTTTCTATTCTGGGTATCAATCCTCACAGGCATCTCCTTCGAGGGGTCGCATAGAAAAAGCAAGCACGAAGATGTTGTTTCCCTTGCCCCCCAGAACATTAAACTCATCTACAGCCCTTTGTGAATTTTTTCAACATTTTGGTCAAGCTCGAGGAGGGAAACACTTATCCAGAAGCAACCCTTTCAAGCATTCAATGACCTTCTAGGCAAACAACCTACAGGAGGTTTCAGGGGTAGATTGCTATAGTTCGATTCCACCCCTACTGTGAAAAATTTTTAAATCCTTGATATAATTTCGGTGTTGTTTGCTATTGTAGGCAAAGGTGAGGGAAACAAGTTCATTCCTAAGATTGGGTCTTCTCACTGTCATGAGGTCACCAGCAAATTGTGATAAGTAAAGAGACTTTGGCAACCTCTAGTGGAAGAGGCCTTCCTTGTATACAATACTACTCAAAGTTGAAATATTCCTTCAGAGAACAGCTCCAGGCCAGGGGAAATTATGTCTGCCATTAGGCATAAATCGCTCTTAGGGAGCCCATTATGCCACGTCAAAGAGCCCGAGTGCGTTGTGGGTAACATATTATCAAGAAAGGGGGTGCACTTGAGCTCAAGTAAGAGCTGAAAGTTCAACGGCTAAGTTTAGAGAGCTTACTCCACAGCCATTCTGTTGAAATTTTGACATTCTATGTTGCAACAATTACTTATTCCGAAACTTCTTTCTTCTGCAATATTAATTAAGCAATTGTAGATAGAACATACACCATATAGACCATATGCAAAATAGAAGACAACCAAGAACACAAGTTGACACAGAAAATTTAGGTCCAATGACCCGGGAAAAACCCACAAAGGGAAAACCCAACCAGGTTCTTCTTCTATTAGAAATCAATTGTTCAGCAAAGATACAAAGTACAATGAGAGATCAAGAGAATGAGTAAGTTCACACACATCTGAACAAGTTGTAGCATGTAGATCACTGGTAGCATCAGTAGATGCACACACTGAATCAACCTTCCCTTCAACTGAATCAACCTTGGCTCATCGTTCTACTCTTACTCTCCAAGTCTCTCTCTCACAATCTTCTTCAACTCTCTCCAACTCTCTCTCAAGTTCGAATTCTTCTTTCACAATGCACAAGAATGAGGCACATATATATAGGAGCAACAAATCCATGCCATAAAGGAGGAGTAACTCGCATGCCAAGAGGAGTGTAACTCATGCCTATTTAGAATTTGTGAATCTTGCCATTAAGGAGGTATGTGTGCCTTTGTAACTTACGCTTTTAAGAGAGAGTGTAACATATGCATTAAAGAGTGTGTAAGAGGAATTTTTTATGACATGTTTTTGTTGAGTGTAAGAAAGTGTAAGAGAATCTTTTATGATGTGCTTTAATGAGTGTAAGAAAGTGTAAGAGCATTAATGAGAATGTAAGAGGAATATGTCATGCCAATAATGAGAGTGTAAGAGAACATTATTGAGAGCCATGACTGAGTGTCTCGAAATTTCTTTTAATAATAATAATAATAATATCATAAAGAGGATAATAATAATATTGATAATAAAATATTAAGTTGAGATTGAACTATTAGGATTGATGCAAGGTGATTTACTATCTTGAGACTTTCTAATTTTAAACTTTCTATTTTTAGACTTTCTACTTTTAGAAATTCTATTTTTAAACTTTCTATTTTTAGAAATTAATCCCTGAGCTGCAAATTTTCAACACAGTCAAATTGGAAGTTGCTTAGGCAGAGAGACTTAACAAACAAGAAACGCACCCTCACAGATATTGAATTGCTAGCAAAAGTAGTTGATTGGGTTGCAAATGCAGGGCATACCAGAGGGGGTGCACTTGAGTTCCTCCTCAGTAGAGTTCTAATGGATAGAAGTGAGAACAAGGGGGAGATTCTTCTGTCTTTGGATCAAATCACTGTTTTAAAATTTGGCTGAATCGAATCCGAAACAGTCGAGTTGATCCGAGTCTTTGAATAATTTTATGACCCGGCAGAAAAACCAGTTCGGGAGGCCGAGTCAGTCATGACTCAATCAACCCGGCCATTTCCACATCTACTCGGCCGAGTCATTAAATCCGGCCAGTCACCCAAAAAAAACAGCGATTTTTCTAATTTTTTTTTAACTTTTTAATATTTAGCTGATTGTTGGGGACTCCAAGGTGTTTTCTAAATTGGTTAAGTGTTATTTGGGGTCCATTCCCCTCTCCTAGTATTGATATGCTATTGAAATTTCATGGTAATGGAATTTAAAGTAAAAGTGACATTCTCCTTAATCTTCATTTTCATCCTTTTGCTTAAATTTTTAAAGGAATTTAAAGTAAAAGTGACATTCTCCTTAATCTTCATTTTCATCATTTTGCTTAAATTTTTAACATTACCATGAAATGACTCAGGATGTTTGAGAGTGGTTCTGGCCTCATTGGATTTCATATGGAGAAAATAGAATTTTAAATTTCATTCAAAATCCAGCAGACTTATCAGTTTTTCAGGATTTCAGAACTGGAGGATTAC
This sequence comes from Pinus taeda, assembly GCA_000404065.3. NCBI lineage: Eukaryota > Viridiplantae > Streptophyta > Pinopsida > Pinales > Pinaceae > Pinus > Pinus taeda. The sequence goes on along the minus strand of APFE030705664.1, from coordinate 173,691 downwards.
AATGTTTCCATTGAATTTTGTCATGTATTAAGGTATGGAACTCGTATTTAATCAAGAGCACCAATCCTTCTATGTATCTTGATGTTAGTGACATTGGTTGTCGAACTCCTCCAGGATTCATTCCCAAATCAGGAGCTTCTGAAAATGTTGCTCCTGCTCACGTTCTTGCTCTCACTCCCCACTTTCGCTCCTGCTCCCAAGTAACACTAAGCCAGATGATGTTGGCAACTCTAGCAATAGCCAGTAGTACTAGTCAGAGACTTTTGTTGTAGAGGCCATTTATAACCTCCTTGGTTATGTGTTTTTGTTTTGATCTCTATATCATCATCGTGTATGTATTAGACAGTGCACTAGGTGCCATTTTGATATAATGGATATATTTATGAGCCTACTTTGATCATATGTTGTCTTCTATCTATATTCTAACGCTATGTGTTTGGAAACATGAATGAAAATCTTTAAAATTATGTGTTTTTATAAAAAATAAATATTTAATGTATTTTTTACAACGACCGAGTCATTGAAATCGAGCCGATCGAGTCGATACCGAGTCAAAGTCGGAGTCGGAGTCGACCCTCGACCGAGTCGGAGTCGGAGTCGGAGTTTTAAAACATTGGATCAAATGCAATGGCAAATGGCAGTTATGGATCACAGGTTGGATCGTATCAAGAAGCACATGGGCATCCCTCTTGAACCAGGTTGCTCCTCAAACAGCGACAAGGAGCCCATTCCCATCGAACCCATCAATTCAGATAACACAACCTAATTTTCTTTTAGTTTCTTTGTCTTATACTTTTTAATGTTTCAAATCTATAATATTCAGTTTATAAATGGCCCAGATGGCCCAGCAAATAGTATAAGTATTTTGGTCTCAAGAACTATGGATAGTATCTTATCTTCTGCATTTTTTAAAACACTGAAGTTTTGTGTCTAGTCAAGTCCTACTAGTAGCTAACCAAATCAGTTTTCAAAGAATTAGAATGTAACCCTCTATTTTTAGGAAATACAAAACATTTACTTCACAAAAAAAATTACCAAACCAAAATTGTGAAACTTCCACAAATACACCAGCTGGATATTATTTTCCTAATTGATTAGCAATTTATTTGTTTACAGCAAATACCAAATAATTCACTGATGCATTCTTCACAAATAAAATATGTCGTGGAAGATAAAATTTAGGAACTGAGAAATAGATGACAACACATAAAAATAACCACAATAACTTTTGGACTAACGTCCCTGAAAAAATCACGAAGGGAAAACTGGTGCTGCAAATGAGGGTTTATTTTGCAACAAATTTGAAAAGTACAAAAATCTGGATGTCGAACTGGCAATCCTTTAATAACTATACTAGCAAAATATATGCAAGATAATTTTCTCCCTCTGCAACGCAACTCAGCCTCTACTAGCCTACTAGCACTCCTCACTGGCAACTCGACCTCTACCAGAAATGCACACTGTTGGCCTGAAATCACACATCAAACTAGCTCCAAGTGAGTCATCTTGCCTCCCTCTGGCACTGGAAGTGACTCGCTTTGCCTCCCTGATGATCTTTCGGTCTCCGACAACTCGCACTAGGGTTTCTGGTTGCATAGCCTCTTTGCAAATGAATTTCGATCTCCCTTTTCCTGTTGCTTTTACACTGGAAAACAATCGAGAAACTCTATGGAATTCCTTTCATAAATTATATGTTAATCCCTCACTCTCTGATGTGATCCCTCTAGCTCGAATTCTTCCCTCGTTGAATCACTATGCACTGGGAAATTTGCACTGCCTTGCTCTTACTATAAACTATGTCACTCTCCATCCCATCAACTTGCTATTATAATCTCTCGCTGGAGCATCAACGGCCAAGATCTAATCGTGATCAATGTTTAAGATCGTCTTATACTTGATACAAGTCTTTTTTTGGAAGTCTCTAAAGCATAAGTCAATCTCCTCGATTAATTCCCTTTAATTAACCAATTTTCCTAAGTTAGACTAAGGAAATAATTAAATGATGCCTTATTGATTTAATTAACATGTTTCGCAAGCTTATCTCGTGAAAACTTTTTTGGATTTTGGAGATCTCATGTTCCTTAGCCTCTTAAACATTAATTGAGACTAGAACACTTGTCTGATGCTACCATATCATCCAAGAACTAACAAAAATCATAGGTTTCCTTGTTAGATATTGCATAACCAAACAAGAAACATATTTTTTGTAAGCACATAACTACGAGTGAATGAAGAAGATTGTAGGTAAGATGAAAGAACATGGAAACAAAAATAAGAAGATTGATGAAGAAAGGAAGATGTAAACTTCATGACAAAAGAAGATGACAAAGAAAAGAACATACTACAAACAAGAAGACAAAAAAAAAACAAATGTAAGAAGAAGAAATAAGACTCCTGGACTTGAACAGAAGAAGCAAAAGGAATGAAGCAATGGATGAGAACCAACAAAGAAGGAATAAAGTTTGATGCAGCAAAAGAAAGAAGAAAGAAGCAAAGAAAGAATAAGTAGGCATGTGCTCAATATTGAGATGTAGAGGCAATGAATCCATGAAAAACAACATCCCTAACAAATTTAATGGTCTTTCTTGATTAATGTTTTTATAATGATGAAAAGAAAATAGTTTTGGTCCAATGTTTTTATGAGAACAGTATGTATTTGAGTCAATGTTGATGCAAGTTATGACAGGGTAAGCATACCCCTGTAATTTGAATGTTCAATAGTCCGTGGTAACCCAAAAACCACTTGGCATGGCAGAGGAAGGTTTGTGGTCAGTTCAAACCATTTGATTACATGTATGATTTGAGGTTAGTCGAAATCACTTGATGGTTCAAGGGAAGCCAAAACCACTTGAGGATGTGACGGCTGAGGGTAATCCATAAAAACTCAAAGGTGTGCTAGTTAAGGATCATCCACAAAAACCCGTAGGTGCAACAAGTGAGGGTAACCCAAGAAAATATAAGAAGTGGTTATGGGCAAGCCAAAGAAAACCCAAGATGATGATTGTTGATGTAGGTGGAGTGCAGATGTTTATGGCTAAATAATGATTCATGAACCATGTACAAGAAAATGTTTCAGAGAGAACTAGCAAACATAGTTGCTAGCAACCCATTTATTCAAGTGGATGAGAAGTTTTTTATATGGACTTCAACAAACACAATGTTTATGTTTTGTACACACAAGATGAAAAATAAAGAAGATCAAGGATGAAGAATGAAGAAGACCAAAGATTGCAAAAGGTTGAAGATGAAGACATGTTAGTTTTCCTTAACCCCAACAACCTACCTAATTACTTCCTAGCGGAGTCTTTACAGTAATATTTAATTAGTATGCAAATCAAATAAATAAAAGACACAATTGAGATTTTAACACATACAACAAATATAACAATAGAAGAAAAGTCAATACACCAATCTCATACACATGCATACATGAGATTTTTACCCTTCAAATCAATTCTTCATTCAAGTAACTTCAAAACTTACAAGGCCTCCCTTCTTGGGAGAATGGCCCACTGAGGAAAGTATAAATACAACAAGAACTTGGAATTGATACAACTAATCAAACCCCTGATTTGTCCTTCAATCTACTGGTTAATCTAGATCCTTCCCTTACTACACCTTGCACTCTTCCTCAAACCCTGCACACTTTAATGGAAGCCCTTATTCCCCTGGTCCCAATCACTAAGATCTCACTCTCACTATGTCTTGAGCTCAAGACGTGTCTTCTTGCTTACCCTATCATTCCTTTTATAAGTTTGAGTTATTGAACAAATCCACAACCCTAACCTCGAAAGTGATTGACAATCGAGATTAGACATCAACATTACTCAATGATTGAGATTCCTCTGATTCACTAATGCAAATAACCTTTGCATTTCATTAGATTAACTCACTTTATCTTATAAAGGTCAATTACTTTAATAATTAAAGTAGTTGCTAAGGTCAACTGTTAAAGGTACATTAGGAGACTTCCACACACCTAGATACTTAGGCCCATGCGCAAGTGCCTACTCAAGCTACTCTCATCAACACTACCTCTTAACAGAACGGTACTTCTTGAAGAGCCACAAAGAACTAACTATACCTCAAGTGTCCCATGCATCATCCTTCACCATGGCTTTCCTCCAAACCTCATGGTTTGTTACCTATTTGATGATGCTACTCATTAATGCCATGTAGTTTGAAATTTTCTTCGGAGGTCTGCTCTCTCTGAATGTGCTCCTAAGAACTCTAACCACCTAGGTCTCCTAACAAAACTAGAAGAAGCTAATGACTCCTTCCCACCTGAAGGTTGACTCCCTAAACTGGTAGCCTTTGCATGCTCCTCTCCCTTCAGAGCCTCCTTCTCCTCATACTCTGTCACTTGTTGGTGGCAACTCATGAGACTCCCCAGATGCCAAGTTCTCCTCAAACCTAACATCTCTACTCACAATTGTCTTCCTTTATGCTGGTGCGAAGATCCTACAAACTTTTGAGGTCTTGTTGTACCCAACAAATATCCCCTTCTATCTTGAAGGCTCCAACTTCATCCTCTTCTCCACAGGAATAGGGAGACAACCAAAGATTCTCAAGTGTCCCATATTTTGTTGAATCCCCATTGAATGCATCACATAAAGTCTTGTCCCCCAATATCCTACGAGGTTCTTGTTCTGCACATATATTGCAATGTTACACGCCTATGCCTCAAAGAAACATAGCCAAATCCCCATCATGTAGCATAGTCTTAGTAGAATCAGTGAAGGACCAATTATTCCTCTCTGCAACCCCATTCCACTAAGGGTTATACGAGATTGTCATCTCCCTCTTGATCCCCTCCTCCTTGTAAAAATCCTTAAAGTTATTGGAGTTGTACTCTCCCCCATTATCTAACCTCAAAACCTCAATCTTCTTACCTATTTATTTCTTCACCTAGGCATTGAATTCCAAGAACCAAATGAAGAGCTCGTTCTTGGTCTTCATGAAGAAGATCTAGGTTTTCCTCGAATAATTATCAATAAGCGTGACATAGTATTGTGCTCCTTGTATCGATGCCACTAACATAGGTCCACACACATCTAAATGAATGAGATCCAAGATCCTCTTGGACCTACTCTCGCTAATTGGAAAAGCAACCTTGGCATTCTTTCCGAGTGCACACCCAATGCATACAGTGTGCTGCTCAACACTAAAATCTAGGAGACTAGTGACAATCTTCGTTGGGATCAAAAACACTTTATAGTGCCATAATTCATAGTGCACAGAAGTTGTCACTATCATGTACCAATGCCTGAACAAGTTTTCCTTCAACCTGTATAAGTTGCCCTCTCTAACCTGATGGCCACTGCTATGTTTGGGCTAGACTCCTCTAGACCAATGAGCACCTACCCATTCCTAAACATGACCTCATAGCCTTTGTCCTCCATCACTAAGACTAAGAGCAAGTTCTTCTTCAACCCTAGTACAAATAGCACATCTTTGGCTTACAATATTTCTCCTGACTCGAAATGGAACTTAATGGTCCCCTCTCCCTTCACTGCATACTTGGCATCATCACCAAGCTCCACAAGAACCCCTCAGTCCCATAAAGTCTTGTCCCCCAACATCTTGTGAGAATCTTGTTTTGCACATATATTGCAATGTTACACGCCAATGCCCAAAGAAACATAGCCAGATCCTGATCATGCAGCATAGCCTTGGTAGAATGAATGATGGACCGATTATTTCTCTTCTTAGCCCCATTCCACTAAGGGTTATAGAAGACTGTCCTCTCCCTCTTAATCCCCTCCTCCTTGCAAAAATTCTTTCAGCTATTGGAGTTGTACTCTCCCCCATTATTTGACCTCAAAACCTCAATCTTCTTACATGTTTAATTCTCCACCTAGGCCTTGAATTCCTAGAACTGAATGAAGAGATCGTCCTTGGTCTTTGTGAAGAAGATCTAGGTTTTCCTAGAATAGTTATCAATATGCATGACATAGTATTGTGCTTCTTGTATTGATGCCACTAACATATGTCCACACACATCTAAGTGAATGATGATCCAAGATCCCCTTGGACCTACTCTTGCTACTTAGAAAAGCAGCATTGGCATTCTTACCAAGTTTCACACCTTATGCATATGGCCTACTATTCAACACTGAAATCAAGGAGACTAGTGACAATCTCCCTTAGGATCAAAAACATATAGTGTCATAGTTTATAGTGCACACAAGTTGTCACTATCATGTAGCCTGAACAAGTTTTCCCTTCAACCTATATAAGTTGCCCTCTCTAAACCTGATGGCCACTGTTATGTCTGGACAAGACTCCTATGGACAAATGAGCACCTGACTATTCCTAAACATGACCTGATAGCCTTTGTCCTCCATCACTAAGACTAAGAGAAAGTTCTTCTTCAACCCTGGTACAAATAGCACATCCATGGCTTACAATATTTCTCCTGACTCAAGTTGGAACTTAATGGTCCCCTATCCCTTCATTGCATACTTGGCATCATCACCAAGCTCCACAAGAACCCCTAAGTCCCATAAAGTCTTATCCCCCAATATCCTGCAAAGATCTTATTCTACACATATATTGAAATGTTACACACCTATGCCCAAAAAAGCATAGCCAGATCTCGATCATTTAGCATATCTTGTTGAGTATGTTGTGATTGATGTCAAAGTAGCAGCCAGTGCAGCAGGTACACGTTGGTGCAGGGGTCGGCAGGACACAGAGTGAGTTAAGATATCGCCAATGATGTTAGCATCTGGAGGTCATAGATGTGATGATGATGCAGTTGGACCATGAAACCCTAGTTGCAACAAAAACCCTAATTGCTCTAATAAAACTCTAGCTTTAGGGTTTGGGTTCCTTGGACGATGAGGACACCTAGTAATTATTAAGGATTTTGATGATGTGGATCGTTGAATTTGTCTTGGAGACCCTTGCCATCGGATTTGTGGAGCGTTTTGTGGATCTTCAGCGTTTATGAGATATGCACCGCCAAAGTTGAAGACCCAACTAGTGGTCCAAAACCCCAAGAGCAGCGAATGTGGCATGGTATCATAGGGATATTAAATAAAAGTCACTATGGTCAAAGGTCAATTTAAATTCACAACCACCATGGTCCAAAAAGATTATCATGGTCCATTTTCAAAGATGAAGAGTATAATTTTATTAAAATCAAAAAGGGGTCAAAGGCTATAAAATTGTTTTAAATCTATGGAGGTGGGCCCAAATATTTGACACCTCTTTGAAATTTAACTTAAAATAATTTACGGTTTGGTTCCAAAAAAAGGGACAAAAATTACGGTGAGCCCTAGTGTTTTGGCTTTATTAAATTTTAATCTCCAAATTTGAGCTCTCTAGAAGTCCTTGTTGTCGGCCTCAAATACAAGTTCATAAAGGTATATAATGGCACTCAGATATCTCTAATGGTGTATGGATGAAAAACGCATCACTCATGTGAAGTAATCTGATTCTGAAATAAATTCGGCCCTGAGATTTGTTGAAGATTGGATGGGAGGCCTGTTTGATTCGTTAAAAATTGCAGTTTAAGGGTTTTGCTTAAGGGTTATGGCTTGTTTTGCTTTGGGAAGGGTTCTGTCTTGATTGATTATGGTTTCGCGTATTCTCAAGTGGATCAACGTTTAACTCTGGGCACACATAAGGAAATCTCAGGACCTGTGGTTCTGGTTTGTAAGATTTGTAGGACATCATTGTCACATTCATATTTTTCATCAAATAAGTCAAAAAACCTCTGCAATTCTCATACAATCATATTGGGAGGCCTAATCTCTGAATAAAAGGGGATCTTGTTCTCATCTCTCCAAAGCTTTGCGGCCCTTTAAAAGGATTTACGTAAGGTTTTATTGATATGAACTGCATAATCATAGTTGGAGTTGTCTTACATTGAAGATTTAAGTAAAATCTCTACATCATACTCTCTGCAATTTTGTCTGTGCATCATATTATGAAGTATGTTGAATGACCTGAACAATTCGATTTCCAAATTTGTCCATCACTGTAGTGTGGACAAGCTTTGTTCTTGTAGCCCTATTTTATTTTTGTCAAAAGGCACTCATCTGACCCCTAAGCACTTGTATTTATGATCTCTTAAAGTATGCCTTGCGGCCTACTAGTAATTTCTCTGCGGAAGTTTAGAGTCTGAATCTTTTTGAAGTAGCTTGCTGTTTAGGCTTGATCTGAGTATGATTTTCTTGTGTTGCAAGTTTGGAGATTACTAAGATCACTGAACATTGAAATGATAGCCCTGAGACAGTGCAGAAATACCTTCTTGCGACTCATGTAAGTCATTGTTCTGAATGTTGACTCTTCCGCATACTAAACAAGAGGGTATGAGAACAAGTATCTTCATTGAGTATAAGTTAATCCTGCAGTAAGGGACTTCACTTGCATCACATTACCGCAATACTAAAAGTCCTTTTATCAATTCATCTCCTTTGTTGAACATTGTTCGTTGTTGAGATCTCATCTTAAAAAACTATCTTCCTAGCTCAATAGTCTCATCAAAGAAAAGGGTTTCATTGCTGTAAGGAGTTTTTTTTTACCAACAGTTATGAGTTCTCGCAGACTGACATCTACAGCATTAAAAGCCTTCATCATACTATAATAGGTGTCTTGTTGCAAAAAGGGTGTCTCTTCATCTGACAGTAGGGTTTCATAGTCATTAGTTCTAGATTGTCATTATCAAAACAAAAAGGGACAGATATTTCTTCCAAGAGAAAAATGAGGTAACCTTGTTAATGACAATGACAGTGATCTTCCTATTTGTGACAATAATCTTCTACCTTACCTTGACCACTGTTAAACACATACATGGCGAAGAGAAGAATATGAAGGATAAGCATGAGATTGCCTTTACTATTCACAATATGTTCATTTATAACACATTGTACATGACTGTTGGATTCATCTTCCAACGTCTCTTGGACTCCTTTGACTGTTTAACTTCCACACCATAACCCTCAAGAGGATTAGGTGTCCAACATTCCCCCTTAATCCGAAGGGGTATGTATGAGTCCAAGAAGAGTTGTAATACAAAATGTGCAAAAATGCATGGCAGCACTAGGTTGAATGTGCTCTCTGAAATTTTGGTATAAGGTGATGGTTTAAGGATGACCACCAAAACTGGAACGCTTAGTGCAGTTCCCAGAACTCTTCCAAGTCTGGCATAAAGCTGAGGTCTTCTGCTAGAGGAAGTGCTCCTAATGTTTTGAAGAGGGAAACCTTCAACCTTAAAAGGGAGGTCTCACTCCGCATAAAAGGGAGAACCTCAACCTGAAAGAAAGGTCTCAACGTGTGATGGTTTAAAGATGACCACCAACTTTGGAATGCTTAATGCAATTCCTGGAACTCTTCCAAAACTGGCAAGAAGTTGGAGTCTTCTGCTAGAGTAAGTGCCCCCAATTCTTTGAAGAGATGTCTCAACCCCGCATAGATGGTTTAACGTTGATCATCAACCAAAGGCATGCTCAGGGGCATCTTTGTCTCTGGGTACAACTCTGAATCTGGTATGGCAAGGTTGTGGCTCAGGCTCACTTGATGTGGCTTTGAAGCAAGCCATGGACCAAATTATTATTAATGCCATACAAAAAAAAACATTATTAACCCTAATATTAATATTGAAAGATATAATATTATTTATTAATTATAATATTCATATTAATATATTATAATATTAATATTATTAAATTTAATAACTTTGGATTAATACAATATTAAATTTGTTATGTTATAATATATATTACTATATCATGATATATATTAACTCTAGATACATATGGGAGGGAAGAACAAAGACACGGAGTGATAGAGGTGAAGAGATAGGGCGATTGACAAGGGAGAGATGGAGATAAACTTAAGGATAGGGGAGAGGAGGAATGAAGAGAGAGAGAGGGAGATGAGTGAGAGATGTAGAGAAGGGTAAGAGAGGGAGGGGGACACACAAAGATGGAGGGGAAGAGAGAGAAGGAGAGAGGGAGGGAGGTAGTGAGAGGATTGGAGGGCAGAGAGAGAGAGAGAGATGGTGGAAGAGAGCGGAAGGTAGGAGAGAAAGGGAGAGAGAGGAATTTCCAGAAAGGAGGAGAGAGGGAGGGAAGAAGAAAGAGATAGAGAATGAGAAGTGGAGAGAGAGGGAGTGACAAGGGAGAGATGGAGAGAGAGAGAGAGACTATGTTTAGGGGTGAGATAAAGAGACAAAGAAAGAGAGATAAAGAGAAGGGGGGAGAGAAGGAGAGAGGGAGGGATACAGTAACATAGTTGGAGAGAGAAAGAGAGAGAGAGAGAGATGGGGGAAGAGAGAGGTAGGTAGGAGAGAAAGGGAGAGAGAGGAATTGCAAGAGAGGAGAGAGGAAAGGAAGAAGAAAGACAGAGTGATAAGCGGAGAGAGAGGGAGTGACAAGGGAGAGATGGAGAGAGAGAAAGTATGTTTAGGGGTGAGATAAAGAGATAGAGAGAAGGGGGGGAGAGAAGGAGAGAGGGAGGGATATAGTAACATAGTTGGAGAGAGAGAGAGAGAACGAGAGACAAGACCTGAGAGAGAGGAGGAGAGTGATGGGGGAAGAGAGAGGATTGGAGGGCAAAGAGAGAGAGTAATGGGGGAAGAGGGAGGGAGGTAGGAGAGAAAGGGAGAGAGGAAGTACGAGAGAGCGGACTTGAAAGAGAGGAGGAGAGAGGGAGGGAAGAAGAAATACATAGAGAGTGAGAAGTGGAGAGAGAGAGGGAGAGACAAGGGAGAGAGGTAGTGACAAGGGAGAGATGGAGAGGGTGTGTATGTTTGGGGGTGAGATAAAGAGACAAAGAAAGAGAGATAGAGAGAATGGGGGAGAGGAGAGAGGGAAGGATATAGTAACAGAGTTGGAGGGTGAAGAGAGCGAGAGAGAGAGTGGAGAGAGGGAGGGAAAGAGAGATGGAGTTGGAGTGGGAAAGAAGGAGGTAAGAATAAATAAATAGAGAGAGAAAGGTGGAGCGAGAGAGAGGGAGTGATAAGAAAAATGGAGAGAGAGGGAGAGAGGACAACAAGAGGGAAGAGAGATAAAAGCGGAGGAGAGGGAGAGAAGGGAAAGAGAGAGAGAGGGAGGGAGAGGACGGAGGGAGGGAGAGGAGGAGGGAGGGATAGATAGATAGATAGATTGGAGAAAGAGAGTGCATGTTTTGGGGGTGATATAGAGAGGCAAAGGGAGATAGAGATATAGATGGAAAGTGACGAGAGGAAAGAAAAGAGAGATGGAGAGAGATAGAGGGAGGGGCAGAGAGATTGCTAGATATGGAGTGAGAGAGCGTGTGTGTTTGGGGGGTTGAGATAGAAGGAGAGATTGAGATATATAGAGATAGGGAGGGAGAGGAGGAGGGAGGGATAGATAGATAGATTGGAGAAAGAGAGAGTATGTTTTAGGGGTGATATAAAGAGGCAAAGGGAGATAGAGATATAGATGGAAAGTGAAGAGAGGGAAGAAGAGATAGATGGAGAAAGAGAGAGAGGGAAAGAGAGATTGATAGATATGGAGTGAGAGAGCGTGTGTGTTTCGGGGGTTGAGATAGAGAGACAAAGGATGGATGGAGATATATATATATATATATGGACGGGGAGAGAGGAAAGAATATTTATTGCACTAGATGCATTGATTTCAGTTTAGATGGTGATTCCTAATCCTATTTCATTGCTTGCACTAGATGCATTAATTTTACTATAGATGTTGATTTCTAATTATATTTGATTGCTTGCACTAGATGCATTGATTTCAATGTAGATGATTTCTAATCCTATTTGATTTCTTTCACTAAATGCATTGATTTCAGTGTAGATGGTGATTTCTAATCCTATTTGATCGCGTGAACTAGATGCATTGATTTCAATGTAGATGTTGTTTTCTAATAATATTTGATTGCTTGCACTAGATACATTGATTTCCATGTAAATGATTTCTAATCCTATTTTATTGCTTACACTAAATTCATTGATTTCAGTGTAGATGATGATTTCTAATCCTATTTGATTGCTTACACTAGATGCATTGATTTCAATGTAGATGTTGGTTTATAATCCTATTTGCTTACTTGCACTAGATGCATTGATTCCAGTGTAGATGTTGGTTTATAAACCTATTTGCTTACCTACACTAGATGCATTGAATTGAGTGTAAATGTTGATTTCTAATCGTATTTGATTGCTTGCATTAGATGCATTTGATTTCAGTGTAAATGTTGTTTTCTAATCTTATTTGATTTCTTGTGTTAGATGCATTGATTTCAATGTAGATGTTGATTTCTGATTTGATGTAATTGGATGTATGAGATACACTAATTTTAAAGTGATTGGATTAATATTGTGCATTGGTTTCAGTGTAAGCATAAAAAAAATATTGACAATATACATTGATTTTTGTTTATAGTAATTCAACATATTAATATTGGAGAGAAAGAGAGATAAGGTATGATGTTTATTACAATATCTTGAGCTAAAGATTTAAATGGTTTATGATTTAACCCGTCCTTTTCATATAATCGATATGAAAATATGACAAAAGTAACAAGGGTGACAATAATAATAGTAGAAGAAAATAGTTTGAGATTAATCACAATGAAGGATATTTGTAATTTACTATATTCTCATTATTCACATTTTCTATCATTCAACACTATTACATTGTCACTTTACATTCAAATTTTTTATTTCGTCATTTTTCATCATTAAAGTTATTCACAATATTTATCATCTCAACAAACTAAGGTAACTAAACAAATTTAAAATTAAAATGACTAGATTAATATGAGACTGTCAACTCCTTCTTGATCCCCTCCTCCTTGCAAAAATCCTTAAAGTCGTTGGAGTTGTACTCTCCCCCATTATTTGACCTCAAAACTCAAAACATCAATCTTCTTCCCTGTTTAATTCTCCACCTAGACCTTAAATTCAGAGAACCGAATGAGAAGCTCATCCTTGGTCTTCATGAAGAATATCTAGGTTTTCTTGGAATAGTTATCAATAAGCATGACATAGTATTATGCTCCTTGTACTGATGCCACTAACATAGGTCCACCTACATCTGAGTGAATGAGATCCAAAATCCCTTTGGACCTAATCTCACTACTTGGAAAAGCAGCCTTGGCATTCTTGCCAAGTGCGCACCCTATGCATACAGCTTCTTGCTCAACACTGAAATCTAGGAGACTAATGACAATCTCCCTTAGGATCCAAAACACTCTATACTTCCATAGTTCATAGTGCACACAAGTTGTCACTATCATGTAGTGTGAAACCCATGTGATCATATAGTTCATAGGGGCACCTAATAGATCTTAAGCCTCGAAACTTCATTTCTTTGGCAAATTTGAAGTATAAATCTCTAATTACCTAATCGTTGCCTTTGAGTAGGCTAGCAATGGTTAATTAGGGCTCCTTAGCTCTTGAAATTCCTCGATCTAGGTGTATCTTGACTCCATTAAGCCCCCTTAGCAAGGCATTGAACCTCGCATCCTCTTGGCGGTCAAATTTATCTTTCTTTTCTTCACCTCTCCCAATTTTAGGCCTAACTCTAGAAGGTCACCTAGGGCATCAAGTAAAATATTTTCTAGCCATTCAAACACCTTGAAAATTGGTCCACTACTGCGTTGGAGTTTGCTCAAGAGGTCCTCCAAATTTGAAGTAAATCCGACAATGGAATCTCGAGCTATAGCAAGCCCTTGCCATGAGACCAATTCTTACCCTAGATTGACTTGGGTTAGTGTCCTCATTAGGAATGTTGCATCCAAATCTCAAAAGAAAATTAGTCCTTTGATCCTATTCCCTACCCTAGTTAGGTCAAGCCACTCATTGGTTGACCAACTCCATACCCTTACCTAGTTTAGGGTCCACTTGGCTCTGTGTGATCCCGCATCTTTGTAACTCCAATTCCACAATGATTACATAGAAGCCTTTCATCCACAAGGATCCTTTGGTCTAGGAAGCCCCTTGTTAAGGCATATCCTCCAAACCTAGACCCAAGAATCCTCATAGCCCTTCCTAGAGAGCCTACCACCTTGTTTTTGAAGCAAGCAAGCTATCTAATTGAATCTTTCTCATGAATAGGCCTTGGGAATCACTTCCTGCCCTTTCACAGATTCATCCTTCCTTGTGATTCCTCTTATACTGGGTCTCCTCTCATCGATGAAAGTCCATAAAGGGTAAGGATCCTTAGCTGAGGTGATAATGAGCTATCACTCCATTGTTGCCCTTGACCTAGTAATTGTTGTATAAGATCCCCTCCTAAGACCCCTACTAGTTGGAGTGAAACATGACTTTTCTTTGACTTTCATGTATCTCCTATTGAACTGAATATTTCTCTAAGAAGAATGTTGTTGTGTTTTTCCCCCAAGTGGGTTGTCCCAGGGTAAACATTGTAGCTCCCTTGTGCATTGTGATCTCTATTGCTCTATTATCTTTATGGTTGGATTTATGAACATGTAATTGCTTAATGATACATTGAATGTGTTAAACAAATATCTACATCATTGGAAGTAATTATCAAGTTTCATAAATAAGTGCTTGTATAATTTGCACTAAAAAAATCAACATGTACGTGTTGAAGGTTGCCAAGGCTCTAGCAACAGATGGAAGAAGTGAAAGAACGAAGCAAAGCATGTGACAAGAGGACTTTCCCTGAATCGTGAGTTGAGTTGAGAGATATTGTACTAGATGAAATCCAAGCTCAGAGGGAGCTAGTAGATTAGCAAGTTTTGCAACAAATGACAACACAGACAAGTACAAGGCGAGAGTTGAATAGAACGTTTTCCAGAAAGACAGATAGGATCATGACAAGACATTTGTTCCAATTGTACGATACACTTCTCTTATCATTGTTTTTTAAAAGTGCACTAGGTTGAGGCAGACATTGTTTTCCTCGATAAAGTAATTGATTAAATAAGACTTTGTACAATCGCAAGTAAACACGTTGGGCTTGGTTAATGGATCAAGGATGATCCTATATGATTTGTCTCTAACGGAAGCAAAAGGACTAATGTGTCAAAGGGATCAGTTGTGGCATTAAGAATTGTTTTCGTAATAAGGGGAGCAATCAAGAACCATTATTTTGGCTTCAAAGGGAGTTGACCCCTCAGTCTGAGATGATGGACTATCATTGACATTGTCAGGCTAGATAACTAATGTGTTGAAAGGCAGTAATAGCAGAGGGAGCAGGGGATCTAAATTTCTCTTTGGGGTCCGGAGAATCATGGGGATCACAAGCACAAGTGGACCACCTCTCTAAGTTCATGCTGAACATATTAGATCACCATAACCTTGCTGATATTCCCATGAACAAACCCCTTCCCACATGGAGGAATCGAAGGGTTGGGGAGGTAGCTCTGGCCAGAAGGCTTGATAGCTTCATAATCAAGATTCCATTGATGCAATTCCTGCACAGATATAGACAATGGGTGGGGGTGGGGGGCATATCAGACCACTCTCCCATATTCATGGAGATTCTTGGTCCCCATCCAAAGCCAAAATCTCCTTTCAAGTTCAATCACACCTGACTACAAGACCCTGGATTCATCAAGCTTGTCACTGATTTCTGGAATACAAACCCTATCTCGGGTTATTGTTCCTTAGTTGAGGGTTTATGTCATAATCTCTCCCAGTTGAAGAGATTATCTACTACCTGGGCAAGAGAAAAATCACAGAGGGAGGATCAGGGTGTCGCATAGATTGAATCTGAACTGAAAAGTTTATTGGATGACAGCAATAAGGGTTATGTAACCATACAAGATAAACTAAGCTTGAGAAGTCGAAGGAGAAGATTCTAAAAGAGAAAGAAGAATCTCAATGTCTAAAGAGGAGAGCTCTGTGGCTAAAAGCAGGGGACGACAACACTAAATTCTTTTAGAGTTTTGCAAAGGGTAGAAAGGTCTCTAATACCATCTGGAACCTTCCCTTACCTGAGGGAGGTGTGGCAAACACTTCAGCAAATTATCACAGTTGGGCACCACTTATTTTCAAAATCTCTACAAGGCACCTCTTGAGAAAAATTTAGCTAATGTCATCCAAGTGGCTGGCCATTTTCCGAGCTTCGTTGATGAAGACATGAAGGCGGATCTTACCTCCCCTGTCTTTTCAGCTGAAATAGAAGGAACCCTGAAATGGTTCAAAAAGGACAAAAGCCCTGGACCGGATGGGTGGACAGTCGAATTTTACCTGGCTTTTTATGAATTACTGGGAAATGACTTGCTTCAAGTGATCGAGGAATGCAGAACTACTGGGAAATTATATGATGCTATGAACACCACCTTCATTGCTCTCATCCCTAAGTCGGACTCCCCCTCATCCTTTAACGATTTCAGGCCCATCTCTCTCTGCAATTGTCTATACAAAATCATAGCTAAAATCATTGCCAATAGGATCTGTCCCATCCTCTCACAGGATATTTCCCCTGAACAATTTGCTTTCCTGGAGAACCGTCAAATACATGAAGCCATAGGCACGGCTTAGGAAGCCATTCACTCCATTCGGTCAAAGAAGCTTAAGGGCATCGTACTAAAAATTAATTTGGCCAAAGCTTTTGATCGTGATCGTGTCAGTTGGCTTTACATCAAAATGCTTCTTATCCACTTGGGCTTCCCCTACAACTTCATCAATTGGATCATGTCCGGCATTACCTCAACCACTTTCAACGTAATCATTAATGGATCTGCATCACATTTTTTCCATGTTGAAAGGGGTCTTAAACAAGGTTGTCCCCTATCACCCCTCCTCTTCCTTATTGTCATGGAAGGTCTCAGCAGAATCCTTATCCAAGAAAAGAGAAATGGTCAACTTTTCGGGCTTAAAATATCAAAGTAGTGCTACCTCACACATCTATTATTCGTGGATGATGTCCTTATCTTCCTTGATGATAGCATCAGAGACTCAGCATCTTTTGCAAATGCACTCTCTCTTTTCTCTAGGGCTACAGGAATGCTAGCAAATCAGGGGAAATCCACCATCACCCTAGCCTATACCACCATACAAGAGTCTCGGTTTGCCCAACACCACTTCCCTTATAACATCCTTCCTCTGGATGAAGGTTTCAAATACCTGGGCTTTTGGATTAAGCCCTTGAGTCAAAAAATTGTTGATTGGATCTGGTTGGTCATCAAGCTGGAAAAAAGGCTGACTCATTGGAGCCATGGTTTCTTATCCCAAGCAGGAGAATTGGTCCTCGTCAATCTGTGCTGGAGGCTTCACCAGTCTTCTAGATGTCCCTAGCATGGATTCTCAGGAACATATTGACCCATCTACAACAAATTTGCAGCAGATACCTCTAGAATGGGCATCAAGATAAAAGGATCTTTGCTTGGGTGAGCTGGAAAAAGATTGCACTACCTAAAAAATGGGGTGGATGGGGCCTTAAAAATCTCAACCATTTTGCTCAAGTTTTGGCTGCAAAAATGGGATGGGCCATACTCACTGGACAAAACCTCTAGACCACTATCTCCTTCCACAAATATATCTGGCCCATGCAGATCATCGATTGGGTGCGTCTACCTTCCTGGAATACCACAAGTATATCCACTGTTTGGAAAGCTCTCATTCATTCCCTCTCGATCATTCGAAATCACCTCGTTTGGCAAATAATCGATGGTACAAGTGTCCACATTGGAATGGATCCTTGGGCAGGTGGGGGAGCCAACTACCGTCTCTCGAGAGATCTAATTCTGCTATTAAACCAGAGGGACACATCTGTCATCGCTCACATTGTTGACAATGACAACACTACCATCCTCTCCCAAGGATGGAAATCTGCTGAAGCTCTTGACTTACCTCCTCAATGGCACCATGAATGGCATGATTACATAACTGCTTTGACAGAATCCCATATCAGAATAAGACAACCAGAGAACTCTCTAGCTTGGTGGTGAATGATTTGGAAGCTAAATGCTCCCCCGAGGACCAAAGCTAGTGCGTTCTATGTAAGCAGGACTCTTAACCCTTGGACCATCTTTTCTTAAAATGCGATTTCACCAAAAATTTCTGGGAATCCATCTCAATCCCATTACAAGCTAGCAAATGGGAAGCGGACAGTATAACCAGTGCTTGGCATAGCTGGTGCAGAATCAATCATGGTTCTAAACTGCTAAACCTTCCCCTGCTTTTTTGCTGGTCCATCTGGCTGTCGAGGAATAAAATCATTTTTGAAGATGGCAATGCAAACAGGCATGTTATGACTGCTAAAATCATTACAGTCTATCACGAAATATTTGAAAACAAATCATCAGCACCACGCCGCCCTATAGCCCCTACTCTGATCGACAAAACCACTCCCTGGGCTTTCTTTGATGGAGCGGCGCAAGAGCATGGACGTGGAGGTGGCTTCACCTTACATCTAAATGAACATCACAAATTTTGGAGGAGGCACTAATAATTTTGTTGAACTCATCACTGTCCGCCAACTATGGCATTTCTCATTGGGACATGAATGCATCAACCTACAGATTTTTGGTGATTCAAAAATTATAATAAACTGGTTCAACAATGTCTCAGCCTACCATGCACATTCTCTTAGACATATATTGGATTAAGTGATATTGTTCAAATCACAATTTTACAGAATCTCATGTCATCACATTTACAGGTAATATAACCAATGCGCTAATAGGCTTTCCAAGGAGGCCACGCTACTACCCAGAGGGCAGTGGTTGATTCAAGAACAGAATGGAGTTGAGCAGTACCAGTATTATCACCGGTCGTACATAGATCAAGAATATCCTAAGGTAGACAAGCCCTAGTTTTTAAAATTTTATCTTTTACATTTATGAACACACAGTCTTATGTGACAGCTGCATTGTATATATCATTGCATGATATCCACAGACTTTTATGCACTTGCCCTGTGTGGCGAATTAAATTGTAATTATTTCATTTATAGTAATTATCAAACTACTACCCTGCGTGGTATGAAACCAACAATCAGCACTTTTATTGAGTCATAGTGACAACAAAGATGTAATTTATTCACAGACAGGACTACAAGCCAAACTGCATATGCTGCTTAGCGTCTATTATATGTAATATTTCAAATATAAATGAAAGACTGTGATTTTCCCTGGTGGAAAAACGCTGAGGGAGCAGCCTGAATTACCACAACAAGACGTGTTTGAGTGTGAGAGGGAGCATCCAATTAGGGTGATAGGAACGCAATTGTGGTAATGGACCCTGCAGATCACTTTATGGTTGAGCCAAGGCATGTTGCTCAACATGAGTTGAAGTACCAGCATGGTAGAATTGGTCATGGCCAGATAAGTTATGTTTTGAGTTATGTCTCAAACAGTGAAGTACAGCTCCAGATTCAGATTGGGAATAAAGTGTTGAAGACAAAAAGATTTCATCAAGATATTGCTTCAGCAGACATCTGTCGCACTCAATATTGCAGTAGTCGCATATATTACAGTTGGATTGGCAAGATGAGAAGCAGTATGGCTTCAAAGGTTGCTTGTAAGATTGTGTACATGACAGCCATGATGACAGGTCGAAGCACAGTGAGATCTAGTATCAAGATATGATACAGAAGGAAGCAGTATGGCTTTAGTATTATTCCACATTATAGTAGATTGCTAACAAAGCCTTTGTCCCCAAATGAAGTCTATATATATACACACTTCAGGGACAAGCTTGAACTTGTTAAAAATGCTTCTCTCATTGAGAGGGATTGTTGATGAGATAGCATCATGGAGTGACACTCTTCATGTGTCACATATGTTGACCAGAATTAGGAAAAATAGTCTTTCTTCCAATGTCATGTACTTGACCAAAATTAGGAAGAGTGGTCCAGAAGAGGACAGTCATTCTTCCTATGTCAAGCGTGACCAAAAATAGGAAGAATGGTCCTAGAGGCCCAGCATTACTCAAATAGAGTGAGGCCTTCCAATATCAAGTTCATTAGCATCAGGCCCATAATTACTCAAATAGAGTGTAGCATTTAGGGGTTCACCATGTGTCAAATATCGACCAGAATAATGGTGAACCAAAACTAGTTTGTATATTATGTGAAAGATAAACCAGAGTTATGGTGACTAGTCGATGCTAATGATGTGCCATGTGTCAAAGGTACCGACCAAAATTATGGCTAATCTACCATGTGTTAGGAGTACCAAGCACAATTATGGTGAGAATGCACCATGTGTCAAAGGTACCAACCAGAATTATGGTAGTTGATTGATGCAGTTGATTTAACATGTGTCTGAAGCATTGACCCAAATTATGGTGAGGATATACCATAGGTCTGATGTGTTAACCTGAATTATGGTAAATGGTTGTTATCAATGTACCATGTGTCATAACTGTTGACCCAATTATGGCACTTGGATTTTTTATAACCTTTTTCTTAGAGTAATCTGTCAATGTGAGAACATCCAGATGGTCATTATGAATACCTCCCTAGCTAAGAGGGAGTATTGAATTTTGTAGCTATGGTCAGTCTTCATAATTAATACTTTTACTACTAATATATTTGTAAATATATTATGTTCTTCAAGCTTTGGATCAAAAGAAAAATATTGTAAATTATGTTCTTCATGCTCTTTTCAAAAGAAGAAAAATTGAATTCTTAAAATTAGAATTTTTGGCTCCAAAAGAAGTCCACTCGGCCTCCGCCTAGTCAAGTTGGCCCCTTCAAGCGTTCAAGTCAGCCCAACTCCTAGAGGCATCTATTCAGTCTCCCAAGACACCATATAGAGACATCATTTCGCCCTTCTTCAAGCCAAGCAATTTGATTTGTCTGAGGTCAGCAGAGGTGAAGATCTAAGGCAAGCACGAAGCAAAGACAAAACAAGAAATTTGCATCATCTAAGGATGAAAGAAGACAGATCTAAGGCTAAGAACAAGAAGAATCTATAGCAGCTCGTTGGACAAATCTAAGGCAACTTGGACTATTCTTAGGCTAAGAAAGACTATTATTTTGAGGCTAACCAAATTGCATATGAGGAAGGTTATGTTGATCATAATCTCTCTGACCCGATCAAATTTTTTGAGGCAATATCAGACCTTGTCAGATCATGATCAATGGGCAGACTTATGACTTGACTAGGATGGAGTTGGACCAGGTTTGACCTACCTATATGGTTGATCTATTTGACCTTGTATTTGATGGATGTATCTCTGTTGAACTTGATGATTTCTCTAAGGAAAAGGTTGTTGGGTTTTTCCCCCATGTGGGTTTTCCTAGGTAAATACTTGTGTTATTGTGTGGATGTCTCTTTATGATCCTTATAGTATTTTGTTTCACTGTTGAGTTCATCTATGTAATTTCTTTGTGATGAAAATGCTATAAGAAAATGATTAACCTAATGTAAAATCATAAGAAGCAATTATCAATATAGAGGATGCCCTAAAAATCAACATTTTGGTCTTGGAAGGGGACTTCTCTATGACCTTCTCCTTGCAAGAAATGTTGTTTAAAGGGATAGTTTTACTTAGCACTCATTGCATCGGGTGATGCTTACAGGGGTGAAGAAGTAGGATTGAAACTAGTGAAATGAATCACATAGCATCAATCATCACTTTCGGGGCTTGCACCCAGTAACCAGGTAAACCCCGGGAGGTCACCCATTCCAGATCACCTCTGGCTTAAGTGCACTTAAGTGTGGAATTTTCCCGCCCACTTAGTTTTCCCCACAATCAAGCCCACTTAGCTTGAGGCACAATACTTGCACCCGGTAAGCTAAGTGGGCTTGACTGTGGGGAAAACTCCACAGTTAAGCGCGCTTGAGCCAGAGGCGATCTAGTATGGGTGACCTCTTGAGAAGTCCTGGTTATCGGGTGCAAACCGCGGAAATGATGATTGACGTTATGTGATTCATTTCACTAGTTTCAATCCCACTTCTTCTCCCCTGTGAGCATCACCTGATGCAATGAATGTTAAGTGGACTATTCAAAAATCGTGAGAATTTAGTTAGTACGAATACCTCTCATGGAAATGGTCATAGATGAATGACTTACTTAACACAATTGAATCCCAAAAAATGATCTAATATAATGCACTGCAAAAACCCCTCAATACTTAAATATAAAAGAGTGAAGGGAGGTCTATTTGAATGGTTCATGAGGCACAATACTTGCTAAGGTTTTGCAAATGGGGTAGCAAGCTAAGTGGGCTTGATTGTGAGGAAAACTCCACAGTTAAGCGCACTTGAGCCAGAGGCAATCTGGGATGGATGACCTCCTAGGAAGTCTTGGTTACCAGGTGCAAGCCTAGAAAGTGGTGATTGACGCTATGTGATTCATTTCACTAGTTTCAATCCCACTTCTTCACCCCCGTGAGCATCTCCCGATGCAATGAGTGCTAAGTGGACTATTCAAAAATCATGAGAATTTAGTCAGTACGAATACCTCTCCCAAGAAGTGATGATTGACGCTATGTGATTCATTTCACTAGTTTCAATCCCACTTCTTCGCCCTTGTGAGCATCACCCGATGCAACGAGTGCTAAGCAGACTATTCAAAAATCATGAGAATTTAGTCATTACGACTACCTCTCATGGAAATGGTCATAGATGAATGGCTTATTTAACGCAGTTGAATCCCAAAAAATGATCTAATATAATGCACTGCGAAAAACCCTCAATACTTAAATACAAAAGAGTGAAGAGAGCTCTACTTGAATGGTTCATGAGGCACAATACTTGCTAAGGTTTTGCAAATGGGGTAGCAAGCTAAGTGGGCTTGATTGTGGGGAAAACTCCATAGTTAACTGCACTTGAGCCAGAGGCGATCTAGGATGGGTGACCTCCCGAGAAGTCTTGGTTACCCAGTGCAAGCTACAGAAGTGATAATTGACACTATGTGATTCATTTCACTAGTTTCAATCCCACTTCTTCACCCCTGTGAGCATCACCCAATGCAATGAGTGCTAAGTGGACTATTCAAAAATAATGAGAACTTAGTCAGTACGACTACCTCTCATGGAAATGATCATAGATGAATGACTTACTTAAAGCAGTTGAATCCCAAAAAATGATCTAATATAATGCACTGCGAAAACCCCTCAATACTTATCTACAATGTAGTTTGTGTGGTTGGAAGAGGCATTTGTCCCATTCAATTGTCTATTGTGGGGGGAAACAAAGCCTGGATAAGGCTTGCAATTTGTTTGTGAGTGATCTTTGCGTCGTTGAGGAGGTGCAAGGTCATGTTTCCCTTGTGACCTTTACCCTGCAAAATCATAATTTCTTTGACCTCCAAATGGACCATATTATGTTTGTTAGACAACCGCATAAAGCAATAAAGGGTTGTCAGTGAGTGGCTACTATTCAGTTGGACCTCTTGACAATCGTATTGAAACAAAATGATCAATGAGCCATAATGTCCAATGAGATGGATGATATTCAAGGATTGAAGTCAAGAGCAAGCCAGCATGAAGGCAAAATGGATGCTCTAAGAAGGGTGATTGAGGAACTTAAAGACCATATCAAGAACCTGACTATAGGTTTAAGTGACTCGACCAACTCAGGCATTCCAAAAACTATTGATTGCTCAAACTTAAATGAACCTACCCGGACTTAAATGAACCTCCCTAGGTTATTAGTAGGCTCATAGTCATAAGAGATTTCATAATCAACTAGTAGTGACATATGTTGTAAATTTTGTGTTTTGTTGGGGTAGTTTTGTAAGGTATTCACTTACGACACCCCCCTTTTGTTGCTCAAATATATTTTCCTTAGGAAAATCCATAGTTTTAAAAACCGGTCTTACTAACAGGTTACCAGTCTAACCGACCGGTTAGCAAGCTCACCGGTCGAAACCGGCCAAAAAACCCGGTTCAATCGCCAATTTCGCTAAAATTTGCCCTAAACCGGTGTTAACCGCCGATTTTGTATCAAACTGGCCGGTTCCATCCTAAACCGGCTAGTTAGAGGCACACCACCGTATTGTCCAAAAAGTGTAACGCAAACTGTGTTTTAGGCGTTTTGGGGGGAAACTAAGGGTGTTTTCCCTCCAAAAACACCCTCTCCAAGCCTTTAAGAGGCCCCTCTCACTCTCATTTGTCTCACACAACTGATTTGGAGTGTTTGTGAGTGTTTGTGAGTTTGTTTGTGAGCTTGGAGAGTGTTGAGTTTATACTGAAGTAGTCATCTTGGAGTTGGAGTTGGAGCTATTTTGGAGATAGTGTGTAGCTATCAATGGAGTTGTCATCTTCAAAAGGAGGCTAAGGAAGCTAGTTTGCATTTCCAGGTAAGGATTTGCACTTGAAAATTCCTCATTTGACTGTTGTCCATGAATTAATTTTTTTTGTGTTATAAACTTCTCACTTCTATGATCTACCATCCAGGTAGTCATCATGCCTCCAAAAGCCAGAGATACTGCATGGGCTCATTGTGATATGATTGATGGCAAAATGATCTGCAAATATTGCCAAAAATCCATTCAAGGAGGGGGTATTAACCAATGTTTTTAAAACCGTTTTTAAAAATCGGTTACTGGTCAAACCGGCCGGTTAGCAACGCTGCCGGTCCGAACCGGCCAAAAAACCCGATTTGATAGGGCATCTCGCCTTTTTTTAGCCCTAACCGGTGAAAACCGGCCGGTTTAGGACGGAACCGGTCGGTTTGTATCAAACCGGCCAGTTCCGTCCTAAACCGACCGGTTTTAGGCACGCCCACCAAAACATGCAAAAAGGCGGATTTTGACTGTGGTTTAGGGGCTTTCGGGGGGAGGTAAAGGTGTTTTCCCTTCAAAAACACCCTCTCCAAGCTATAAGAGACCCCTCTCACTCTCATTTGTCTCACACAACTGATTTGGAGTGTTTGTGAGTGTTGGTGAGCTTGGAGAGTGTTGAGTTTTTGCTGAAGTAGTCATCTTGGAGTTGGGATTGGAGCTATTTTAGAGATAGTGCGTAGTTGTCAGTGGAGTTGCCATCTTCAAGAGGAGGCTAAGGAAGCTAGTTTGCATTTCCAGGTAGTCATCATGCCTCCAAAAGCCGGAGATACTGCATGGGCTCATTGTGATATGATTGATGGCAAAATGATCTGCAAATATTGCCAAAAATCCATTCAAGGAGGAGGTATTAACAGGTTCAAGCAACACTTGGCTGGGATAGGAAACCATGTAAAGCCATGCGAAGCACCAAATGAAATAATAAGGCATATTAGGGCAGAATACCTTCAAGAGTTTGAGACTCAAGTCACTGAACCAATAGAGAAGTTTTTGACTACAAAATTTGGGAGTCGAAACTCCAACTGAGTTTGATCATGATGACTCATGAGAAGTTTCAAGTGATAATATTGATCATTATTATAGTATTATCATATATGTAGACTGGAGCCTTGTAGTAGACCATTGGCCCCATAGTTTGTACGCTTTGTTTTTGCACTCTAGAGGCCATTTAGAGTGTCATTGCTTATGTATTTTGTCGATGATATGTATTGCACTCGGTGCCATTTTGATATATTCACCTTTACATGGTATATAAATGAG
>APFE030705664.1:115947-148155 GCA_000404065.3 Pinus taeda | reverse complement strand
TTTTAAATCTTAAAAATAGTTTTTTTCATTAAAAATTAATTATTTAATGTATTTTTCTAAAACCGGTTCGTTTAGACCAAACCAGTCCCGGTTAGACCGGTTCCAGTCGGTAAACCGGTTCATTAGGTGGACCGGTCCGGTCACCAGTTCCAGTTTTAAAAACACTGGGAAAATCATGTATTCCTATTGAAAACAACTAAAAAATTTTGATGAATTAGCTTTATAATGTCTGATGTATTTGCTGTGAACCAGGCACAAAATTAACAATACAAATATTCTATCCAATTTCCAAAAAATAACCACTCTAAAGAAATTAAAGAAATTTTGAGAAAAATCTCAAATTATTTGAGAAAGTAATAGAGGCAAATTCCTAAGCATAGGAACTCCAAATGTAAAGAGAAAAACTGGAGCCGCACATAGACTGCCAAACCTTATGGTTTGGTCAACCATGTCAAAGGTTCAAGATAACAATCGATATGATCCCTTCCGTAATCCTACAAATTTCACGAACAGATACATGTGGTACAGAGGATTTCAACGTTATTGTTGTTTGAAATTTCATCGTTGTGAAGGTGGAAGAAGCAAAATACGTTCATCAGTGTTTTGGGTGTGTGAAGAGAACTTCGCAACTAGTGTCTAGTTAAAATTGTGTCCCTGGCTGTCCTTTGTCTTTAATATTTGTCAACGACTCTGTGGTGCTATTTATGTATGAGTATAATATGGTCCAAGCTAGCTTGCTTGCATTGCAATATAGCTTCTATACATTGGAATATATTGCAAGTACTAAAATACCTCGACCACTTCTATCATTCTTGTGTCTAATGAGCTGCAGATTCTTTGTCTTGTACTCCATGTCGTTTTAAACTTCCAGAACATGCTTGTGCCAATCACAAATGCTAATAATTGGCTTGCCCTTTGTTTATCCATTGAATACCTACCAAGTTACTTGATCTTCTCAAGACCTCTCTTGCCCTTTGCGGTATAAATTCCATATATGGTTACCCGTTCTTAAGTTCTCTTGTTTTCTATTATCTAAAACTTGGGCTGGCCTACTGGGGAAGTCGGCTTGCCCAGGACTTCCTCCAGTAAATGTTAGCTGGAGTGTACGTAAATAATCTGATTTCTTTAAGTGCTTCGAGAAACACGCCCCAAAGGCCTTAGAGGATATCTTATGCCATTCAAAAATAGCAAGAGTTGGTTTGTCCTTTGTTATTCATAGGTTTCATTATGGACTGATATTCTCAAGTCCTCCTCTTTCCCTTTGTTATGCATTCATTCCATACCGAGTTACTTGATCTTCTCGAGTCCTCTCTTTTTACATTGTCTGAAATTTAGGTTGAACCTCCTAAGGAAGTCAAATTGGCCAGGCTTCCCGCAAAGAAATTCTGGATTGTGTGTATGTTCCCGGGATCTGCACTCGACCTCGTTCCTGTGAAACTCATGCGATACAAGTAGGGTAAACCACATCGAGAATGGAATTTAGTGGATGGACTAACACTTTGTTGACCTCAACAACGAACTAATACCCCATTGTGCCGAACAGCGTTGTGGACTAGTTCCATAATAAATTTGAACTCAGTGAAAAGTCAATCACTATCGAAACTAAATCTAATTCTTCCGATGTGAATGACATACAGTTGATATAAACTGAAGAATGAAAGGATAAAGTCAGAGAACATACAACAATGTGAGAGTAGTCGAGCTTCGGATCCGAAGGCTTCCTCAACATTGTCAAAGACGGACTTGCCTGCATCACGATGAATAAATGAAAGCATGAAGTCATTACAGCAAAAGAATTAATCAGATCTGAATATTGAAATTGAAAACTACCTCGATGAAACCTCCGCATCCATTGATCCCGTCGGCAGCAGTTCGAACTGCCAGGCATGTAACCAACAGCGGAAGCACCCACCACGTCTCCATTACAAAGACCTCCGAATCTAAAACCCTACTAGCTTTCCTTTCCTGCAGGTTTCAGCAGCTCAGTGCATCTCTCTTCCACGAGCGACCCCCTTCAAGCAACGATGGTCTCTTTATATTTGAGAATAGTTTGGTGTTGCATACAAATGTGATCGAATTTTTTGGATCAATAACTGCTCCTCTCACAGGAAAATTTTCACGCAAAAGTGATGGAATGTTTTGGATGTGGGGATGCCGCTCTAACGTGAAAACATGGGAGACGGAAGAGACCTTATACTTTTAGATCTTAATTTAATTTAAGATATTATCAAATAAAATGTAGGAATAATTTAAATAATTATGAACTAATAATGTGAGTGTTTTTCTTTTCCTTAAAATGGGAGAACTTATTCCCGGTTGCGGGTGTCAATTAAAGTGAACGGTATAGAGGCGGGCTTCCCACTAGGCAAGTGGCAGCCCAGCCCCCGCCATCTGTCTTGTCTATTTATGGGCCTGCCACCCCCGTAGCATTTCATTGAAGGAGGATAGTAAATATATCCTGCAGTTAGCCGCCCATCGCACCATGGCTCGCCCGCGGCTTGGTTCTCCGGCATTTGGTATGCAACTGCTCTGCGTTGGTTTGCTCATGGCCTGGGATGTCGCGTTGCAGTACATAAACTGCAAGCCTGTGCTGGTAATTTACTTCTTGCAATTAGTTTTGTTTGCTATCTGGCTCGGGGGGTATTGTCTGTGTGATTTGCAGTTGGTTTCGGGGTCTTGGAGGCAGTCTCAGAGGTTCAGACCTCGGCCCTCAACTCAGAAGGCCTTGGTCTCTTCCTCTGAGTCCCCTAAACCTACAGTCGGTCAATATCAAGCTCTTGTAATGTGGTATGGTTGGCTCCTGGTGTTTATTCTTGTTGTGCCTCTTTGTGTTCTCGTTGCCGGGTATATCCTGCCTTTCGTGCTCCTGCAAGTCTTCAAGTCCTTGGGTTCGAGTTCTTGGCTCCCTGTGCCTTTGAATTCGAGGAGTCTTTGCTCTCTGTGCAATTTCCGCTCCTGTTTTACTGCTCATTTCACCCCAGCATGCCGCGAGAACGGCTTCGCCTTAGTAGCCGCAGGGGCGGGTCTCGGGGAGGCGCCAGAGGAAGAGCCAATCCTCAGCGCTCCTCTCATTCCACAGAATCTTCCTCAGACGGAATTGATTCACGGGGTGCAAGGCGAGGCCGAGGGAGAGGCAGAGGACGAGCTCGTGCTGCTGTATGCGCGCATAGCTCGCATCCCTCGACTCGATTTCGCTTCCCCTGCTCACTGGACAATGCAACGTACTTTGTCTCTGTTCGAATTGAGAAATGTGACAATGCAGTTCCACCAGAAGACCCTGAGGAACAAATACCTCCTTCTCCAGTCCTTTGTCAAAGAGCTCAGCCTGCGGAAACCTCGGGTGCAGTGGCAGGTCCAAGCGAGCCGGCAAAAGACGACGCTCCATACACCGATTCAAGCACGTCGGATCAATACGGTTGCAGGATCGTGGAGCAGCCCTCCACCTCTGGGGATGTTTGAGCCGGCCTCCAGGGCGTTCTGGCCTGGACATGGCGGTTTTGGCGTTTCAATGGTGGTTCTGGCGCTTCAATGGTGGTTCCGGCGTTTCAATGATGTTGGTCTTGTAATTCTAATGCTCAACCTTCTTTGTGGGGTCTTTTTTGTAAAGTTTAAGCATTGCTCAGCTATGGTCAGGTCGAAAGCGGTGCTCATACCCGCCTATGTTTGCTGTTATATTGTAATCGGTATCAAATTTGGGATAAAGTCTGGGACTGACTGTAATGTTTGGGTCATTTTGTCTATCTCTCAGCTGGTTACGGTTCTTGGCAATCTGTTGGTCTCACAGTTATGGTCTGTGACAACTGTCTGTCCTCTAGGTATCACGGTTTTGTGTCAAGTGTCGTTTTACACTTAGGTGTCAAGCTTTGCTAAATCCATCTCAGTATGGTGATTTTTGAGGCCTGCCTCGATGTAATTTTTTTGTAACCGTTTGTATAATAATAGAAGTAGCCTAATTTACCAAAAAAAAAAAAGGAAGAACTTATCGATTTGACTTTCTTTATTTTTTTAGGATTGGAAATTGTAATTGAAGTTAACCATTTACTATATTAAAAATATTACCTTTTTAAGAAAATATATATCACTTTTTTCAAAAGTTTAAAAAACAAAATCATAAAATATATGTATTCTATGTTTATGTTATTAACATATTTTATAAAAGAAAAAAGTTAAGTGAATAATTATATTTATTTAGTAAACTCAAATTATTGCGCGGAGAGAGCCTAATATAAGGGTGATGTATAGATATAATGTAAGGAAGTTTGTCAACAATTTTACATGTAAGTTTAATAAGTTGAATTTATATTACAATGTCCAATTTATAATACGTAAAGGATTGATTGGTAAACGTTTATATGTTGATTGGTGGAGCGAGGGGCGGGAAAGGTGTTATATAACCCTGATGAAGACATAGAGACGAAATTCGCATGGGGATTAGGAATCGCCTCGAACAATCAAGTCAAAGCCTTAGACTAAAGATTGTTTCTGCAAAGGGATTTCGACAAATAATTCTAATTGGAAATTCAATGGTCATCATTTAAAGATGTATAAAATAAAAAACCAAAAGGAAGCAGATCTTCCCTCTATATTCCAACGAATAAGAATGCTTCTAAATAAATTTGTGATCCATATTTATGAAGGAACGAAATGAAATACAAATATAAACAGAAACACAGAGCTACAGCGAAAACATAACTTCAATTCATTAATAACAAAGTATTGAAAATTGTTTACATGCATAATGGAAATAAACTAGCTCAAACGATGGTAGCTTATCTCTAAGAGAAGAGATGTGATGGCCACATATCTTCTTAATTGTGTTATAATGAGGCTTTGAGGCCTATTTATTATTGAGAAATAATGAAAACCCTTAGACATCCAAAAACCTAACCCTAAGAGATGAAGTGCCAAAAGTTTATGGGCCCCATTGGGGTAAATTGGTACATCAACTTCCTTCAGTCGTAACTTTAGCATATGATCTTTGTTTGATGCATATGATACCTCGTTAGAAAGATCTATCCGAGCACTACAACTTTCTACTAGAAACATATTGCAAGGTATGGTTTTGCTCGTTTTCCAAAAACACATTGTTTAGTGCCTAAAAACAACTCTCGAAGTTAAGGACCCAAAAATAGTAAATTGTGCTACAGTGAAAGAAACTAAAAGAAACAATGTTAGGGGTCCAAGTGGAATAGACAGATGGCCACCAATATCCACCTCGATCAATTTGTTCCTATGATATCTATCATGCTAAAGGAGAAAATAACAAGTGAGTTGGCAAACATAGGTGCTAATCTAAAACAAGGGATAATGTTGTTGGATCAAGGGGAGTCGACCTTATGTTATATTCCATGAAAGTGGATAACCAAAGTTTAAATCCTCTCAAGGTGTTGAATGATCTGGAATTAATCTCTGACAGACCACTAGTAGACCTTATTAAATTCAAAGCACGACAAGATTACATTGGATGGCGGAATAATCTGTAGGAAAATCATAAGGATAACATCAATTGGAAGAAATAGGGGATTACAATCATGACAAGGGACAAGTGAAGGAGATTTGAATCGAAATTTAATAATCGCCCCAAAGGAAGGAGAACCAGTACTCTAATCTAGTAGTGGCAATTTATCTCAAGCATATTTGAGGGTGGAATGACAGCAACAGGAATGGAGTTTCGAGATGACTTTGTTCAAAGACAATATGTTCGCATTAAATGCGAAAGGATGTCCACAACAAACAATAAGGACCATAATGGGAATATTAAGAGTCTTTTACAACAACTAAGCATGAAGGTGATACGAATTTAGGGGCAGATAGCTCACAAAATGGCTTCATCCAAAACAAATGACAATAGTGCCCTCTCGAAGGAACAGATGGCTATGCTCAAGGAGGAAATTGTGGCACTGATAGCAAAGACAAGGGAGCAAATTATCCAAGAAACTCTTTCCCATTTTTCAATGGTCTCTAGTCAACTCAGTGAAATTAGGGAGGATGTTGGTCATCTTCAGAAGTTTGTGGACCATTTGGCCACTAAATTGATTAAATTGAACCTCAAAGTGGACAACATTGAAGTTACAGTGGAATTTCCAATGGTTGGAGTTCTGAAAAAAATTCTTTGGGCTCGAACATGTGTCTCTATCTTGAGTTCAATCTACCATGGAAGTGGATGAAAAGCAAAGCAAGGAAGCGGCGATCCCTCTTTGGAGGTCAACGAACGAGTAATTCTAGAAGAAAGTCCTTAGGCAGGCAATGGATAACAGTTCTTATATAACTGTTTGTAAATGTTTTTTCGTTTTGTTAAAATTTGTGGTTTATTTTGGTGAAGTTATAGATTAAATGTAGTTATAAGGGTAGCAATGAACAGGCAGGCTAGCTATAGGACTTATTTTGAACAGTTTTGGAACAAACTTAAATGGAACAATCTGAACAAACTTGAAATGAAACAATCTTTGAATGTTAAGGAGTTGGCATGATTCGACTTCTTTAAAAAAACATTTACATGTTGGTTAAAAGTAATATGGAGCCCAATTTGGAGGAGATGTTGTAGTGTCAGTAAAAAGTTAAAAGTAATAAAAATAATAAAATTCAATTTGTTACAATGTAATTTTGTTTTTATTAATATAATTACGAATAACTTTTTAGATAAAAGAAAATCATAATATACATACTACATTAAAATATATAAAATATATATGTAGCATTAGTAAGTTAAGATCCATTTTACCTTATAAAATAGAATAATGATTATGTAACTATATTTAAATTTAATTAACAAGTAGATAAGAACTTTAATATTATAACAATGTGTTTAACCAGTGATATTCATGTCCAATTTACCATAGATATTATTAACTTGCAAATAGACTTTGTTACAATACCATGGCTCATCAATACAGTTTCAAAACCAAAATATTTTATAAATATTTAATTTGAATTTAATTTTATAATGTTTTTTTATTAAATCTAAAAAAAAAAAAAAAAAAGGATTATAAATAATTTAGAGATATATCTACAGATTCTACACCTCTATCACATTGAAATATATAAGATATAAATAATAGCTATAAATTAAGATTCATTTTACCATATAAATTAAAATAATAATTTTGTAACCATATTTAAATTTCATTAACAAGACATAAAACTTAATACTTTCAATATAACAAGATTTTTAACCATGGATACTCACCCCAGTTTACCATGGATATTATTAACCATAACCATACTATGGACCAATACCATGGCTCATCAATACCACATGCCCAAAAACCACCTCTCATTTCATAATCTAAATATTTTTTCTAATTTGCTTTTATTACAAGAAAAAATGTGTTTTCTCGTTTCATTAGAAAGTTAGCACACAAATTAAAATCACTAAATAGTTTATTTTTTACATGTATTTTTTATTTAGTTTTTATTTGTTATAAAATTTATGTTAAAGGGTGACACGTCCACGTGGAGTTTTCATATACCTAGGAGGGATCATCAAGTGCACTTACCCATGGAGTTTGGGAATCTTATCAAACAACTTTGTAGAAGCTTATGACCTCTTTCAAGGGGTTTGAATGGCAGCCTCCTTGCAAATCCCTAAATGTTAATAATAGTGGGGAATTCATTAAATGTCATCATGTATATGGTGTTGGACATTAATCCTTCATATTTTTAGTGACAACGGTCTTTTCTTGAATATGATAGATGTTGTAATGCATTTAAAAGGCAGCAAAAGTTCATATCCTCCAAGAGAACAATAAGAAGGCTAACTATGCAATTAAGGAAAAGGGGGGATATATTATCCTTAATGACAAGATTTACAAATAACATATCCCTTAATGATGGGTTGCCCACCTCTTTATTTCAAATCATTATTTGTGAAGCATTTGGCTGCCATGCAGAAGTATGAGTGTTAAACTATTGTTTGGGGTGATGCAACTGATTCATTATTGCAACCCACTTCAAAGTCAGACTGTTATTATGAACTAATAACATGCTCTACATGATAAAGGTGGTATAAATATCATGTAGTTGCGAGTTGATGGTAGCGTTTAGTTCAATAATCAAGGGGTTGTTTGGTTCATTCTCAATAGGGGTATCGATAATTTGGGTAATTGGTGTTGGATGTTGGGGGTGGTTGAAGTCCTAGCATATTGAACACAGAGGAGGCTCTCCCTTGAGACTTTAGTATCCCTCTCCTATAGGTTCATTATGGTTTCTTTAATCTTTTTGTTCCCCCTCTTTGTGTGCAAACACCTTTGCAGACTCTTTGGTGGTTTTCTTGTTTGTGTTCACTTGGTTGTTCAAGGGTAGCCTTCCTTACTCTCTCAAATGGTTTACAAACCTTTTGAGACCTCTTATCCTGGAGGTGACTTATTCTCAGGTTTGATTTGGGGAGGACCAGTTATCCTTCCTCACCCTCCCTCCTTTGAAGTTATCCATGGCTTCTTCTCCACTCTACCTCAACCTTCTCTACAATTCATTCTCCTCAACTCATGGTCCACCCCCGAGCCCTCATGGGATCAAGAATGCATTTGAGTAGCCTTGTGTGCCATAAGGACAACAAAATTGAAGAAAATAGAGATTCCACCATATACCTCTCTCAATAATTGCATGATTAGGAGTGCTCTGCTAACAAGCATGGGGACATAATTGTGGACATTGTGGTTTGGTAAAAGAGACAAATTAGCAATCTAAAAGATGAGTGTGAAACCCTTTGTTTCATCATCAACAAGTTAAACCGTGGGGGGATCTATCAAAATTCCCCACCCCCCATACCTTGAAGCCATCCATGGCTTATTCTCCACTCCAACTCAACCTTCTCTACGATTCATTCTCCTCAACTCATGGTCCCCCACCCCCCACTAGGGGGGCCTCACGAGATCAAGAGTGCATTTGAGGAACCTCGTGTTCCATAAGGATAACAAATTAAAGAAAGTGGAGCTCCCATCATTTCCTTCTCTCAGTAATTGCATGATTAAGTGTTATACTAAAAAGCATATGGACATCATGGTTCAACAAAAGAGACAAATTAGCAAACTAAAAGAAGAGTATGAGACCCTTTATTTCATCATCAACAAGCTAACTCCTGACAACCCAATGGGGCACTCTATCATAAATCAAATTCTTGCTATAAGGAAAAATGAGGAAGAAGCAAAGTTTGGCATATCAAACTTAAATAAGGCAGTGTAATTTCCTCTTGTTTTTCTTTATAGGGACAGTTGAAGACAATGACACTACTATCCCTCCTAGTTAGCTTATGTTTTTCAAAGTTTTATGGATATTGGGTATTTACTATAGGATTTACAATACTAAGTATTTTTTCAACAATCTTGTATATCAATTGGTTGGATTTTACCACTTCCAGCGAGGACATTAGTTCCCTACAATCATCTAGGTAGAAGATATATAAACTTATCAAGCTCCTTTGTAGTTTTGTTAATTGACAATAGTCTCAACATTTTTGCATAATATATTACATCCCCGAGTTCTTGTTTATATATATATATATATATATATATATATAATAGGTTAAATTGTAATTGGGGTAGTATTTGCTATTATGTATGAGATTAAGGCTAATTATTATTAAAAAAATACATAACTTTTAAGGTTAGATACTACTAAAAAGTATATGACCCTAGTGCAAATAATTTTAGTGATGACGACAAAGGATATTGGCTTTCTTGCAGATACTACCTATGATGAACTTTCCTTTTGGTCACGGAATAAGAGTTAAAATTGCTTATGATTGGCTAAGAGCTCATCATTCAAGGACATAAGAAACAAATTGATGCAGGAGCATCAAGCCCTTTTTCTCCATTTGTAAATATGGGGTGTGATGATTTTTAATATTTTATTAATTTATTTGAATTAAATAGGAGAAGGTGAGGATTCATGTAAATATCCTTTTATTAATAAAAGGATATGAGGAAATTTAATGAATTGAAGGATTTTAGGGATAAACACCTATCCTTTAGGGATGTTGAGAGATTTAGGGGTTGTTGAGGATTTTAAGGGATTGAGCATTTAATTAAATGATTTTTAAAATTGTATAAATAGGAGGGGTTTTTAGAGAAAAATACATTGAGAATAGGAGAGAGATTGAGAGTAGGTTTGTGCAGCAAGGCTGTAAGCCTTCAGAAATTGTAAAGGGCCTTGGCATTGAAACATCTGGCCAATAAAAATGTGTAAGTCCTTGTTTTATTTCAGTTTATATATATTGGGTGATTTCAGTTTATATACATTGGGTGATTGAGAAATTGTATATTTTTCGTAACATTGTTAAATTAATGATCGATGGCTTGAAATCACATTTATTTATGTGAAAACTGTTATGCAAATCATCAAGGGTAAATGGTATTAAAATCTTTGTTTGCAAAGGGCGCCATTCTCAGAAAAGATTTCTGTTAGAGATCGATTGATTAATATGAGGAACTGAATATAGAGTGTGCGCAGAGTTATGTTGAAATTCTGTCGGAATTCAACTGCATTTGGCAAAGCAAATTGAATACATAACTCTTTTCTTTGCGGTAACTTGTTTCCAGTATCAACAAGGCGGAT
This sequence comes from Pinus taeda, assembly GCA_000404065.3. NCBI lineage: Eukaryota > Viridiplantae > Streptophyta > Pinopsida > Pinales > Pinaceae > Pinus > Pinus taeda. The sequence goes on along the minus strand of APFE030705664.1, from coordinate 137,604 downwards.
GTTTTCTTTAAGAGTTTGTCATCAATCTTCCATGTCTTCGTTCTAGCTATGGTGGCCCGGCTTGTATGTTTTTTTTTTTTTTGCTACAGGATAAATGGAAGACACTATTTCATATGGTAAAGAATGCTCCCCACGAGCATACAGGAGAAGCCGACACAGGAGCTGTTGGATAAAGTAATATATGCCCATAATTACTGGACAGATCAGCAAGTTACGCAGTAAGCAAATGCTGTCTGTGAGCGATAAGGATCAGCGTATAACTCTGGAGCAAGTCGTAGTTCTGAATTTGTGCCTATGACAATTCTCCCCAAATGGTATGTGCTAGAGTGCAGATGAAACCTGTGTCTTAATACTTGCAAGCACCATTGAATTTGATGAGATAAGATAACTGTGCGTAACACATGGGAACGTTTGCTGTTGAGTTGCATGTAATATCTATGTAAATTTCTGAGTGTTGCGTAGGGACTGTGTGATATATGTTCTAAACCAGCGAGAATTTCCATATTTAAAAGGAGCCCTGATACTGGAACGCGTAGTTATATAAATTCTGGAACAGAGATCTGTTCCTTCACCGTATAAAATCTCGTTCTTCCATTTCATATAAGCAGCGCTTGATACAATGATGCGCCCAAAGCTATCGGATATTAAGGCGTGAATGTCTTATACGCTTGGCGTGAATTGTTATAATCAATTGTGTACACAGGCAGCAATCGGAGGTAGATAGTTGCGTACATGTGGAAATCGAACCGTAGATAGAGGTGACCCGTCTGGTAACCAGTTGCATCATCTGGATGCGTGGTATTTTTTCAATTAAATGGTTTTCAAATAAATAATGCCGAAGTAGCAGCAGAAACAAAGTCGAATTGTGAAACTCTTGATAATTAAATGGTGTTTGCCCAACTCCTGCATGAAGTTTTGAATAGATTGTGTTGAGGTTGATTTGTTGAGATTAAGATCCTGGTATTTGCAGGCCTAGCCTGCGTCACAAATCAACAACCCAAGACATGGATGCATCTTGCAAAAGTGAAAGATTGTCCCATGGATTTCCTTAAATAACGACTATGAGTCAATACTTATGGAGAGCAACTAATGATGATTGTCCTCCCTATCAATTAAAAACTAACTCACAAGAGGGTTTGCCACCTTAAAAAAAAAATTGGGATGAAATAGAGAAAATGAAGAAGAATAAAATCAAAATCATAGTTAAAGAAAATCAAAGTGAAATTTGATTTCTATAAATTTAACTATATAAATTTAGTTGTGGTTGGTTGTTGTTGTTGTCCGTATAGAATTTTGGAGCCTACCTTTTGTCACGTGAAGTATCGCTTTTGGTCGTCAAGTGTCATTTTATGTTTTCACACATGTGTCAAGTGTGCATGTTTCTTCCTAAGTATCGCTAGATCATCAAGAGTAGCAATAACACACTTCCTAGTCACAAAATGACACTTTTGGTCGCAACTGCGCATACTTGTTTGTTGTACTTCAAGATTATTTGTGAATTAGTGTTTTTATGTATATTTCTAAGTCATGGGTATTGTCTAAGTTCTTTCTAATGAGTTGATATGTGTTATGCTTAATTTCCCCCTTAACTCAATGTATTTTACATGTTTCACCATTTTGTACTTGGCCATTTTTTTGACTTTGCAAGCCTACCCCTTTTCGGCTAGGAAGAGTGCACTGCACACTTCTAAGACCTAGTGGAGTCCATCCTTGTCAACTAGAACTGTGACCTACGCTAGCCTAAGCCCTCCCTCTCTCTCCTACACACTACACAATTCTAGTCACCATACCCTCCTCTTTGCTCTTTGTCCTCCCTCACTGCGACAATCAAGTCTCTATCACACAACATTTTGTCACTATCCTTGTACTCCCCGTTCCTTGATCCTGGAGGACCTATACAGTGAACCCTACATGCTTTCCCTTCATGAAGTAACTCCCATTCTTTCCCTCTTCATGAGCAAAACAATTCCCTTTTGCACCATTTCCCCAAAATCTTATGTTTTTCCCAGTTTACAAGACCAACGCTAATGACGCTTGTCCTCCTCGCGCCAATATGCAGGGATTAACACTATCCCTAGCGCCGACCGGAGCGACTGAGCTTTGTTCCAATCGTGTCGGTCCTCTTATGGAAAGCTTTTTAAATAAGGAGCCGAAGCTTCCAACTCTAGAAGCTTTGTAACGGAAGTCTAGTAAATGGTTTGGCCGAATGGGGTTGAGGATGTCAGTTTGGGCTCCTTTCCCCTATAAGGGTGGAACTACCTCAAGATATAATACCTTCTCCCATGCCAAGAGGATCCATCTCCCATCCATTCATGCTATATAAACCTCCCTTTTTCCCCAAGCACAAGCTAGTGTTGAAGTGTTAATATTGGTGTGATAATGCTAATTAAGTTTGGAGTAAACAACAAGCTATTCATAGTTGTAGCTCTCTAGTTGTGTGAGGGAGAAGTGTGAATTTGGTTTAGTGTGAAGCCTAAAGGGAAGAGCCTTAAAACTATCATTGTTGAGGCCATCATGGAATGTTAACGAAAGTGTGTGGGAACCTGGTTTTGTCGGAGGAGAACGGCAACGTCAAGGCAATTGTTGTAATCTCTTATTGATTCAATATATATGAAACTATCGATTGATTTCATAGATGATGTGTCATCTTACATGTTTATGGCTTAATGTTTCTTGACTTGTTAAGTAGGTTGAATTACAATTTGTCTATTGTCACAGTTGTTGTTTGTTGTTGTTTACTTGTTTCATGTGTTTGAAGAAGGAAACGACAGATAGCTAGAGCAAGCAAGCATATCCATCATCAAACAGGATAAACATACGAAGAGGTAGGCCCTCTTAATTGGTTCTAACCTAAGGAAATCTTCCATAGAATGTATCGGTTGTGGCTAGACCCATTATCGGGCTAGAGGAATTGTTTGTGTCTACACTCATAATTTTACTTCACCACAAATTGGCAACTCCACTAGGGAACCAATCCTTCTGTTTGTTTGTTTGAGATTTCATGGTTTTGTGTGAACTTTTATAGTTCCACTTTTTCCCTTTAGTTCGGTCTACTTTTCTTTGTTCACTACTCTGGGTCTGAAATTCACAGCAGCAAGTATGGTCCCAACCTTTTAATTTATTTTTTCTTAGCATCCTCGCTTAGCGCGCTGACAGTTGCGTCGATTAGTGCGATATGCTCAGAAACAGTCGCGCTCACCCCCTTCTGGTGCTTGTTGTCAATTAGGCAATCGCGTCGATGCTCAAAGGTGAAGATTAGGGTTCACCCTAGATCTCGACCAATGTGTCTTGCTCTCCTGATTTCTACCTCTTAGCTTATTCTGACTATGTTCTCCCTGACTATAAACCTTCATTTAGGTTGGTTTGTATGCTTTCATGGTTTAGCCCACCATTTGATGTGTTAAGTTTGGCCCTCTCTGAAGTTCTTTTTTATTTTTTATTTGAATCCCTCGATCAGCGCTAGTTGTCAATTAAGCAGTCGCTTCCGTCTCTAAGTTAAGAAAAAATCAGAATTTCTCCCTTTCCAGTGCCAGTGTGTCTTGACCCTCGGACTCTCTTCTTCCTCCCAGAAGTGACTAGGATGCTTTGTTTGCTTCATTTTCAATTGAATGAGTGAAAGAGTCTCATTTGTTCTCTTATTTTGAGTGTCTCTTTTCTCATTCCAAGCATAGATTACATTGCTTGGTTTGCCGATCGAAGCTTTTATGTGTTTGGTTTGTTCAATTCAAGGAAGAAGTTGCTTTTAGTTTCATCTATCATGCTTTGGATTTGATTGATTCTTGTTTGTTCGAAACTGTGAAATTTTCATTAAAGTGCTTTATGTGAAAGATTCATTTTGCATTTTATGAAAAGAACATCATTCTAGTTTACTTAAGCGAAAATATTGCATTAGTAGCGTCATTAAGAAGCTAGAATTGCATGAGCATAGGCACGAGAAATGAAACAAAACTTATTTTGTTGTTAAGGGAAGGTTAAGTGCATTTAGGACATTTATTAGTGAAAGATTCCAGTCTTTGGTTGTTGCATTGATTGTGTGCTCTCTATCCCTCAATTAGTGTTGACTTTCATCGACGAAAGATCTATTTTCTCATATAGTTTCATGTAGGAGTTTTTTTAGATGACAACGGTAGGGCCTCATAATTGAAACCTAATTCAAGATCAACCATTAAAATTTATCGAATTAACCTAAGTAAGCATTGAAACTTAATGCTTACATTTAGTGGTCTAGGCTAGAGATGTGTTTCGACGTCTTTAAACCTAGCAATTGTCGTTCGCTTCGGCATTAGACAACGCTAGTATGTACTTGTGCTACCTGTACCATCGTGTATATAAAGGGAGACCCCACTAGGTTTGTGGTCCTTTATCCATTGGAAGCCGAGTCTACCTCCTTGTAAACATGATACACCGAGCATAACATTCGGGGAGATTGCCTGCCCATACTTCTCGGTTCGTCGAGAGGTATTCTACAGTTCACGGTTACCTAGTAATCCTTTATGCCTAAAGTACCCTGAGCAGTCATTTTTTATCTTTACTGACTCTTTAAATTTGAAAAGATCATCGAGCACTTGTCCTTTTAAGCTCGTTAATTACGAAAGCGACTAGAGTCACCTTTCGTCCTTTTCTTCACTCTTAAAATATGAAAAGGCAAAGTTTTGTTTTAGTGTCTTAAAATTAACTGCCCACAAAATATTCCTGGTTAAAGCTATCTTCCTTAATGTTTCGTTAAAAGTCGATTCCAATGGCAACATTCCCAGAGTCTACCAGTCAAGCATTCCCCTTGGATGGGAATCCTTGTTTTTTTCCTTCTTTTGGAAATGTTGGTGCTCCTTATATGGCAATGTTGTCCCTCCCTGGGTTAACCATTGGTTTACCTGTCTAGTTATTTTCAACCTCAGTGATCCTGAGTGTCCCAACTCCTGCCCCGCCATCTCCTTCATTCGAATCACATCATGTTGATTCTAAGGTTGAGCTATCCCCTTCTTCCCTTGTTTCTTCCTCTTCCCCTTCTACTTCCCCTGGTGAAAGTTTGAAATCCAGTAACCAAAAGGCTAAGAAGAAGAAGAAGATGATGAAAAAGAAGAATTCAGACAAGCAAGAGGCCAACCGTGCGGTTGTTACTCCAAATGCACCTCCTGTAGACAAACCTTCTGATCCTTCGCAGAAGGTCAAATCCCCTTGTAGGTTGTGGAAGGGTGACCATCTCCTTCGAGACTGTCCTGGAATTCCTAGAGTCTTAGAGGTATGGACTCAAAATCTAGATTGACCACCCCCATCGACCTTTGGAGATCATGTCGATGCTACACCCTCAGTTAGAAATGGTAAGAAGAAGGGGAAGACTAGATTCCCCTGTAGGTTATGTGAATGAGAGCATCTTCTTCACCTTTGTCCTCTTATGGATAAAGCTTCCAAAGTTTTGGAAAACCTTGCAACCCGTCAACCCAAACTTCCTGTTGGTTATCAGAGGCTTTCTTATGACCCTCTCCCGGTTGGTAAAGAGATTGAAGTGAATTCATCTCTTGCCAGTCTTGCTCTTCTTGAGCATGACTCTCTTGTGTTTGTTCTCGACCAACCATTGGTCGAAAAGAGTGTCGACTTGGTTCTGCCACCAATTGCTCACCCTGTTCCGGAAGAGAGTGGTGATCATATTGCTCATGTTCTTCTCGTCTCCTCAGATTCTCATGAATTGAAGAGTGACCCTCCCATCCTAGTTGGTCAGGAGAGTCCTTCTCCTATTCCAGTACAACATGGGGGCAATCATATGATGCACCCACCAAGTAGTTTTGTCATTTCTTTCGATTGAAGTCCATTGACTGCTTTCCGCCTTCCATCTTGTGTGCCTTTCCAGATCATAATACAAACCTATAATGTGATAGTACCGGGCACTATGTTCGATGAAGGTGCGTTTGTTAGTATCATGTCTTCTACTACTTGGCAAGCTTTGGGTTCCCCACGGCTTGAGCCTGTCACCCAGAATCTATTGGCTTTCAATGGAGGAACCAGTTAACACTTGGGGATCCTTTCGAAGTTCCCTATTACTATGGGAGGAAAGACCGTCTATATAGACGTGATGATAGTCCAAGGACCCTTAGATTTCAATATTCTCCTTGGACGTGACTATGTTTATGTCATGGGAGCTATTGTTTCTTCGCTTTTCAGTGTGGTTTGTTTTCCACACGAAGGGAGAATAGTGACCATTGATCAATTGTTGTTCATTGGTCACCAAGTGCCTCCTTTGCAACCATCGTCCCCTATTGGTTCTTGTTTGCAAGTAGTACCCTCCCCACCACAAGTCAATTATGTGGCTACTTATTCCGTCTCCACATCTGATGATGATCACACAGATGGTATTGTACATTATGTGTTGGAGACACTGGAACCCAATCTGTCTTTAGTACCAAATGACATGTATTCCTCCGAAAGCATGGTTCTTCTGTCTAGTGAAGACCTTTTGGGAGCCATGTTATCTTATGGGTCATGAGTAGATGTCATGAGTATAGTTCCTTGTCTTGTGTCAACCTCATTAAAAAACGAAACAAGGGATGCAGAGCATAGTTCCTTGTCTTGTGTCAAGCTCGTTAAAAAATGAAACAAGGGTCATGAGGATAGGTCCTGGTCTTGTGTCAACCTCGTTAAAAAATGAAACGAAGGTGAGCATAGTTCTTTGTCTTATGTCAAGCTCGTTAAAAAATGAAACAAGGGTCTGGAGGATAGTTATTTTACTATGTCATCCTCATTAAAAAATGAAGCAACTCCCTTTTCCAAATCGAGTGTTTGATTGAGATCTCGTAAAATCCTAGTCAAGTTTTTCCAAGATCTCAAAAGTGAAACTTCATTCCATCCACCTAGTTGATTGAAATGAATCTTGGGGTGCATGTACCTCGATTGAGTTATTATGCTGGGGGCATACGAACTTATAAAAAGCATAGTTTTTCATTTCAATATTGTGTAAACATGAAACCGAATCCAAGAGGAGTTCTCCATGGTTCAAGCTTGTGTAAAAATGAACCCATGCCCAATTTACATCTCGTGATTGCCTTTTTTATCAACTAATTTCTGGTAGATGAGCCTTGGTTGTTTCATTCCATCGCCACCATCTCTTTGGTCGATCATACGCTTTCACTTGGTTGTTTTTCCTTTCTTAAGGGACCGCAGTGATGAGTGATTTTATTAGCAAGCCTCTTGACCATTACATGTTTTGAGTAGTTCCATCGTTGTCGGAACTAGTTGCTACCCTTTATACCACTCGTTCCTCCAGGACAAGTCATCTTTAAGCTCTTTTCTCGACTCATAAAATTCACATGAAAAGATTGCCGAGTATTTTTCCGTTTTGACTCGTAAAAGAGAATAAAATGGGGGGGGGGGGGGGGGGGGGGGGGTATGCTATCAATCTCTTTTTAGACCCTTTAAAAATGAAAAGATACCCGAGCCCTTGCCCTTTCAAACTCGTTAACGGATGTGAAGCGTCATGTGCCCTGTATACGTTTACACCTTTTTCAGGCTAGGATGCACTATTTATGAAAAATGTACTCCTTGACTGAAATGGTCAAGTGGTTCTCTCAAGTATTGTTTTCTACCTTTTTGGGCTCGATAGACACAAATGTAAGAAAAGGGACCATGTGGAGTTTTCTTTTCTGTGTCTTTTTCAAATTCTCAAAACATGAAAAAGACACCGAGTTACACCTTTATCGAACTCGTTAAAATATTAAACAACATCAGATTCGTCACCATGACGAACATGAGCTTCTCCTTCCTAGGGCTTGTTAAAATTACTAGGTCGGATTTGTCTGAAGGATAACTTAGAGTGCAAGCATATGCTATCCCCTTCAAGTTTGCAATTAAAAAATAATTGGAGTGCCTGCCAGAAATGGTGGGGGGAAATTTGGAAATCTAATCAGTTGTGTCTGCACTCATAATTTTACTTCACCATAGGCGCACTGTGCACTTCCAGTAGGCATTGTTGCCTCCCCCTGTTCCTGTTGATTACAACCTACACCATCCTTGTGGCCCTGTCATTCCTCCCTAGTGCATGGAGTAGTTTCAGTAGGCATTTATGCTCCCGTGCCTCTTGCAGGTGCGACCTTGTGGTGAACTAAAATTATAAGTGCGGACACAAACAAATTCCTCTAGCCCGATAATGGGTCTAGCCATAACTGATACATTCTATGGAAGATTTACTTAGGTTTAAACCAATTAAGAGGGCCTACCTCTTAGTACACTTTTCTCGTTTGATGATGTCCTTGCTTGCTCGCTCCAACTATCTCTCGCTTCCTTCTTCAAACACTTGAAACAAGTAAACAACAGCAAACAACAACTGTGATAATAGAAAAATTGTAATTCAACCTACTTAACAAGTCAAGAAACATTAAGCCATGAACATGTAAGATGACAATATCATGTAGGAAATCAATCGATAGTTGCATATATATTGAATCAACAAGAGATTACAACCATTGTCTTGACGTTGTCGTTCTCCTCCGACAAAACCAGGTTCCCATACACCTCTACTAGCATTCCATGATGGCCTTAACTATAATAGTTTTAAGGCTCTTCCCTTTAGGCTTTGCACTAAACCAAATTCACACTTCCCCCTGACACAACTAGAGAGCTACAACTATGAATAGCTTGTTGTTTACTCCAAACTTAATTAGCACTAGCACACCAACATTAACACTAGTTTGTGCTTGGGAAAAAGGGAGGTTTATATAGGATGAATGGATGGGAGATGGATCCTCTTCTCATGGGAGAAGGTCTTATCCCTTGAGGTAGTTCCATCATTATAGGGGAAAGGAGCCCAAACTGACATCCTCGACCCCATCCGGCCAAACCATTTGCCAGACTTCCATTACGAAGCTTCTAGAGCTAGAAGCTTCGGCTCTTTATTTAAAAAACTTTCCAGAAGAAGACTGTTGATACTGGAACAAAGATCAGTTGCTCTAGTCGGCGCTAGGGACAGTGCAAATCCCTGCATATCAGCACGAGGAAGACAAGGGCCATTAACGTCGGTCTTGTAAACTGGGCAAAACAATAGTTTTTGGGGGAATGGTGCAAAAGGGAATTGATCTGCTCATGAAGAGGGACACAATGGGAGTTTCTTCATGAAGGGAAAGCATGTAGGGTTCACTGTACAGGTCCTCTAGGATCAAGGAACGGGCGGAGTACAGGGACAATGACAAAATGATGTGTAACAGATGCCCCCTAAAGCGTGAAGGCCGAACTAGAGTGAGGGATGAAAAACTTTATGAATCAGTGCCGGGAACCGTAGTTTGTCATCACAAAACCTTCAAGCAAGTACAGATACATATACATAACTGAAAACTTTATCAAAATGATACATGAATCGCAGCATGGACGCAGCCATCTAGAGAATGATCATGTAAATGGATCTAGGTATGGGCGCAACCATCCGTCAAAGAGGATCATAATGAAACCAAGGTATGGTCGCAGCCATCCAAAAATGAGAAGGATCACATATGATAACTCATGGTATGGTCGCATCCATCCATCTGAAAGAGACATGCATAGTAACATAACCATGTCACATCACTTCGCAACCTAGACTTGTGTGAGCTGAGTCCACGGTCTTACGCTCCAACACTACTCGATCAAAGTACAAATTCTAACACGCAAATATATGTGTTGACGTAGAACTTGCTAGAAAGTTGCTTGATTACCAGTCAATGATGTAAATTATTAACAAGCGCGAGAGAAACCACCAACAATGACAATGGTCCTCAAGGTACTAGCAGCACAATCCACAAAGTGTGAATAGAGGAACTGAAGTTGAACACCCGTGAAATCACTTGATCGAAAGCCAATGATGTGAACGTGTCGACGAGTGTGAAGAACTTGCCATTAGGGCATGCAAGCTTTAAGGCACTAGAAGGCAGTCTCTCAGTCAACTTCCTAGATAATGAGCTGAAGTCGACAAGAAACGACCATGTCAAAGGAGGTCTATAATGTATCCCACATCATCAACATGAGACAAAGGGATGCAAATGATTTTGGATGATACTGAGAATCAGAGATAAGTGTAAATGTAGAAGGACAACTCTTGAACATATCGACGACACGACTAGAAGTTTTCCAGCTTTTGGATCCATAGGATCAGTGGTCATGATGACGTGGTAGAGATCAAATGGAAGGAAAAAAATGAACATCCCAACCCAAGAAGGTCAACAATACAAAGGAGGATATCCCAACCTGACACGAAGCAGAAAGTGTCATGTTCAAGAGTGAGCTGCTGACACAACTGATTAGATTTCCAAATTTCCCCCCACCATTTCTGGGAGGTACCCTAATTTTTATTTAGTTATTTATTTATTATTATTATGTTTAATCGTAAACTTGAAGGGGATAACATATGCTTTCACTGGAAGTTCATCCTTCAGATGAATCCAACCTAGTAAGTTTAATGAGCCCTAGGAAGGAGAAGCTCATGTTCGTTATGACGATGACTCCAATGTCATTTAATATTTTAACAAGTCCGACAATGGTGTAACACGATATATTTTTCATGTTTAGAGAGTTTGAAAAAGACACGTAAAAGAAAACTCCATATGGCCCCTTTTCGTACATTTGTGTCTCTCGAGCCCGAAAAGGTAGAAAACGATACTTGAGAGAACCGCTTGACCATTTTAGTCAAGGAGTACCTTTTTCATAAATAGTGCCTCCCAGCCCGAAAAAGGGGTAAACTTACACTAAGGGCACGACGTTTCGCATCTGGTAATGAGTTTGAAACGGCAAGGGCTCGACCATCTTTTTCGCTTCTAAAGGGTCGGAAAAGAGCCTGAAAGTGGAACCCCCCCATTTTATTCTCTTTTTACAAGTCAAAAGGGAAAAATACTCAGAAATCTTTTCATATGAGCTTAACGAGTCGTGATAAGAGCTGAAACGTGACTCGTCATCATCGTCAAACATCCATCACTTGTTGCTGCACAAAAATGATAAAGTGTCTTATCTAGTTCTCGAGGCAAAATAGGTTAAAATATTTACAAAAACCTGATATTTTCATGAAAGAATGAATAAAAAGGAGAAAAGTAAATATATTTTTACCATTTACCATTTTACCTTGCTGTGAAGACTTTTTACTCACTTTTGATCTAATTGTTCCAGAGCAGATTGCAGGAGATCCGGGAGGTAAGAGCCAAGCCCCGAGCTCCATTTTCATGCCTTCTATTCCCGTTTTTAACCATTTTTAGGTTTTTTGAGGGAGGTTTTGTAAAAAGTTTTTCGCTCTCAGTCGACGCGACTTCCGAACACGGAATCACGCCAATCGAGGGTGATTAACAAAACTTGTCGCGTCGTCAACACCGTGAATAGGAAAAAACCCTATTTCCTCACAAAATCACTGTTAAAACTCGAATTTTATGGGCCAAGCATGGTTATTGAATCAAATTAATGGCTTTTGTAGGAAAGAATCATTGAAAATGGTGGATTGGAAAGAATGAGAACATGAGGATGTGGACACCCAGGCATTGAATGATCCAAATTTCCTGGAAGCTTTGAGGGCTTGTGAGCTCCTCAAATTCTTTCTCACGCTAGGGATGCGGGCCCAACTCGAGTGGCTTTGTTGCCTGATTATCTTTGGGACATAAATAGGGACATATTTGTCATCGGTGACTAGGAGTTGGAGTTGGAAAGTTCAGATATATATTTCATCACTGGATTGTTTCGAAGAGGGGAACTAGTTAACTTGTACAGGTCACAATCAATTGGGGCAAGCATATCCTCATTGCTTGCTGAACACTGCCTTGAGGCCCTAAAATCCAAGAGTGGTAAGATTAAGATTTCCACTGTTCAAGATCTAACACTGAGAGTGCTTCTGTTGACCATCAATAGAGTGGCGGGGTTCCAAGCAATACATGAGACAAACAAGTCAAAGTTCATGTATGTTATCGATTGTATAACACCTACGATCTTCAACTGGGCAAAGGCCATGAAGATCAACATAAAGCGCCAACTGACCGAAGCTAAGGCGAGGAATTTGAAGCAATTTTGCTTCGGATCTGTGCTCGTGACCTCTTTCTTGGAACGGGTGCCACTGTTCCAGTATCATCTGACTGAGGTGGATCCTCCCATGCCACATGATCCGCGGATGGCCCACTCGAGTTGTTTGATGCAGATGATCACTTGGGGTCAGCACATGTCATATAGATCTGCATTTTTTTTCATGGTTATGACGACAAAATATCGTCGTGGAGGACTTGCCATATAGTGGCACCGCTTCTGTGGAAATCCAGACATGCCCTTACCATATGGAGAGGATTTTGACAATGAAGGTAAAAAAAATCAAATTTTTAATTTTGAGATTTTTTAATAGGTTTTGGTATATATGTGCTAGAGTGGCCTAAAGTGGCCTAGAGTGGAATGTCCCTACTATCCAGGTGTGTTCCCCACCTTATTGATGTTGTCGCTTCTTATCAGGAGGGGAGTGACAACAAGGAGGAGATCTCAAGGAACCTTGAGGGGCTGACTCGTAGTATCTCGGAGTATGCTTAGGTAGGAGACATTCCTCGCCAGTACCAAAGATACACGATGGGAGTCTCGGATCGGATCCGCCGATCATGCTACCATGATCACCATGCTGATTAGTTCCTAGGTCCAACACTTACATTTTTTGAGGCCTATGTGCCACAGATATATGAGGCTTGTGAGATACTGATGTTATTTTGGACACACATATTATTTTTTGGGGTTCTGATGTATCAAACATTATATGGTAATTATCACCATATATATATATATATATATATTTACGAAACATGTGAAAAGATAAAACAAACCATTTGTACCATAGTAAGCAAGAAAATACAACATAATTAGCTAAGGCATCTGTCAATGTATTCATGCGCCTAGGAATATGATGATATGTAATGTAATCAAAATGTCTTTCCAGTACACAAATACGAAAATACATTCTCAATATTTGAGGGTTTCTGACGGAATATTACCCATTGAGTTGAAGGACGACAAGCTATGAATCCAGGTTGACAACCAACTCTCTAATGTTAAGAGTAATGACTTCTGACAACAGTTCGATGACCGCACTGTATTCAACAATGTTGTTAGTTGTATGAGCTAAACAGATACCTTGAAGGTTAATCAACTCACCGATAGGGTCATAAATAACCCATGTCGCGGATGATAGGTTTCGGGTACTACGACGAGCACTATCAGCGAAACCGATGTGAGGAGTCGCACACATCTGCAGAGCAAGAAAAGCATAGTAAACAGGAAATTTGTTTTATAACTAACACACCAAACCACATTTCCCAAAAATGAATGACACACTAATATACACAAGTAACCATGCAAGATGACCTAAGCATAGTACTTCTTGAGGTAAAGCTCGTTTCGAGGCTGATCCATAGGATTTCCTTCATAATTAATAAGCTCATAGGCTCCTTTTTGCAAGACACATTTCACAATGTAACACCCATACCACATGGGTTTGAACTTGCCTACCCCCAACTTATCATTAGCTTGGTCGTATAGTAAGACCAAATCACCCTCAAAGAATGTGCGAGGGAGATCGACTGATTGAAATGGGATTTGAACTGTTTATTTCATGCTTCAATGACCAAGGCAGCGAGACGACAAGTCTCATCCAGTCGTTCTAAATATAAGAGGTGTTCCTCCTGAGGTCATGTTTCAGGGAGGAGTTGAAAAACTAACTTGAGTTAAGGAATCTCGCATTCAATTGGCAATGTTGCTTCCAGACCATAAACTAAGTCCAGTCAAGTCCACAGCGCTGAAAAGAACATGAGATGTCAATTTGACTTGTGCATCCCAATAATACATTGAAGCATTGTAACCAAAACCTTGTTCACGGCTTCAACTTGGGTGTTGGCCTAAGGGTAATATGGGGTTGAGCCATCGTGGCACAATCCCAATGTGGATGTTAGCTCAACCATCATGTAATCTCTTAAATGGGAGCCATGGTCTATGACAATGGCTTGAGGTACGTCGAACTTGGAAATAACATGGTTGAAAAGGAATTGAGTCGCTGTCTTACTGTCTGTAGAGTATGTAGGCATCGCTTCAGCCCATTTGGTGAAATAGTCCACAACGATGATAATATAGCCATTTCCCCTAGTCGAATGAGGGTTACATGTCATATAATCGATGCCCCATTTCGCAAAAGGAACAATAGTAATGACAGGGTGTAGGTGAGCAGGTGGGGCACACATCTTATGTTAGTAAATTTGGCATTCATGGCACTTGCGAACAACAAGGATTCAATCCTTAAAAATAGACGGCTAGAAATAACCAGCGCGAAGGATTTTTTTGAGTGGTAGCATAACCAGAGATATGAACACCACGTGCCCCAAAGTGGCAATCATTGAGAACTCTTTCAACTTCCTTGATCGTAAGGCATCGACAAAGAATTGAATCGACACCGACATGGTATAAAGTATCTCCAATAATACGGTAGGGTTGGGAGTGATGTCGAATCCTTTGGCGATTGTCCTTAATCAATGCAGACCGGAACGTGGACGTTTGGAGGTACACAATGATATCACCGTACCATGGATCAAGGATGCTAATCAGGAAGAGAGACTCATCCAGAAGCTATTCATTTGCACCAAAAGGGAGAGACTTAGAGGGAAGGGAACAAATCAATTAGGCGAAAACGAGTGACTTCTTAGATTTGGTAGTAGTAAATACCAAATCAAATTCTTGCAAGATCACGGTCCATTTAGAATATTTTCCCCCCAGAAACTGTTGAGTCAAGATATAGGTCATGGGGTTGCACTCAGAAATCACCATAGTCATGCGCAAAAGGATGTAGTGCTGAAAGCGTTAAACAACCTGGATGGTAGCCAAAGCCAACTTCTCAACATGTGCATAACGCGTTTCAGTGTCGGGGAGATTACGACTAAGGTAGTAGATAACATGTTCATTGCCTTCGTCGTCATATTGGACCAAGACCATAGCAATAGTGCCAGGGGTTGCAGCTAAGTAAAGGAAGTAATCTCGATAATAATCCGAAGGATGCAATAGAGGAGAATTCATGAGGACAACCTTGATATCATTAAAAGATTTTTGGGCCACCTCATCCCATATGAAGGGCGTTCCTTGTTTTAGCAACCGAGTAAATCCTGTAGCTAGCCTAGCATAATTGGGTATAAAACTATGGAGAAAATTTGCCTTTCCTTATAGGCTCTGGTGTTTGTGCAGTGAAGATGGAGGGGGTAAATTTACATTGGCCTCGAATTTCAGTGGATTAAGGCGAATATCGTCATTGGAAATAATGAAGCTGAGGAGTCATCCAAATTCTACGCAAAAAACACATTTATGCGGGTTTAACCGAATGTTATAGTGTCTACAACGTTGAAAAATATGTCGAAAATGGTTCGGGTGATCTTGGTGCTTACGAGAAAGAGCGAGAAGATCATCCAAGTTAGGTTGGACAATGCTGCGAATATCATGAAACACATAGGACATTGCTCGCTGAAACATAGCCCCAACATTTTTTAGGCTGAAAGGGAGCTTTCTGTACGCGAACGTACCCCACGAACAAATAAAAACGATATTTTTCTTGATTGGTCGGTGTAGTGTTGATTTGGTTGTAACCAGAAAAACCGTCCATAAAGGAAAAGATCTCGCTCCGACACATTCATCAATGATTTGATCAATGAAGGGAGTAGGATAGTTATCTTTAGGACAAGCACGATTAAGATCTCAATAATCAATGTAAACGCGGATCGTGCCTTGTTTTTTAGTCACCGGGACAATATTGGACACCCAATCTATAAGAGGGATGGGATAGATGAACCCAGCTTTGAGAAGTTTTTCAACTTCACCCTTGATAGCGACGACCTTACTAGGGTGCACTGGCGGAGCCATTGGCGAAAGGGCTTTGCGCGCGGATAAGTTGGTATTTCATGCACAACGATGCTAGGATCAATGCCAGGCATTTCTTTGTAGGACCACACAAACACATCACGAAATTCCTAAAATAGACGAGTATAAGTCTTGATCTCATTCGGAGAACAAGATACCCCAATATGCACATGTTCAACGATACTGGGCTTGATAGAAATATCAATCAGCATCGTTTGGGTAATATTACCCAAATTTCCTTCCAACCATACTTCATGAGTCGTGATCGATGGTAGAAGCCGGAGGGAAGGAAACGGAGAAGAGGACCCTTCGAAAGTGGTAGATATGACCGTTAGACGAGGCAGGAACGAGGATGAGTATCGGTCCAAGGTGGTTCCTCGAGAGACATGACTTCCATGACACCTTCATCAGTAAGGAAGGTCTTGGCTAAGGGATCAGGTGATTCCAAGGCACCAAGCCACGGGGATTGAGAGTACGTATCAAGAGAGGTCTTCAAAACAGAAGAATCAAAGGATGCAGAACTTGAAGCCAAAACAATTTCCACGTAAATGACTTCGGCAGGACTAAGTGGCATAACCTCACCCCAGGTATCAACAAGATTTGGTGAAGGTATGACCCAAGGATCAGATCTAACCAATACCATGTTGACAAAGGTAACATGAGGAGGTGGGAGCAGAAAGATTCCCATTAAGGCATAATCTTTAAAAATACCTACCCCCACACTCTCATAGGGAGCACTGGTGTGATGAACGTACGGAACATTGCCATCCGAGGAGGAAGAGGCAAAGAAAGACAGCTGGTTGACAGTGACAATCTTCCCTTGATGGGGAAAACGCATCATGTGAAATAGGGAGGAGGCTACAACATGCATATCATGGGTCCAGCTCCGGCTGAGTAAAAGATTGTAATTAAGATTGGTGTCAACAATCTCTACCTCAACTTGCACTGTCTTGCCTTCTAAAGTAATGGCAAGGTTAGGTAAGACACCGAAGGGTTGCGAATCGCACCCATCGAAAGCTTCCAAAGTGTTCGGAGATTGGTTCAAAGTAGGAGAACCAATAACCTTCCACCATGTGGTTGACATGATGCAGGTGGAAGCACCTTCATCAATGACAGTCCTGTGGATGGTCTTCTCATTGATGATTACCTGAATGAGAAAGGCAATCTAATGAGGGAGGCGCGGAACATGGTTCTCTAGATCAAAACATATCAAATTGGAAGTGGTGGGATAGATACCCCAGATAGCTGATAGTAAATATTTCTGCTGCAATAGGTAGCTTTGGATCACCTCAAGAGCCGACATGGCCTGAGCCAAATCCTCAACAATATTATAGTGCTGAGCAGCTCGGGCGTTAGGACTGTACAAGGATTTCCGCAGCACACCTCGAGAGGGTGGCCATATAATAGAATCAGGGTTAGGGCACTCGATATGAAGAAGGCCATAACTCAGGGCAGAAGAAGAAGGCGTGGCTTCTTTCTCTTTCCCAACTGTCGGAGTAGGAATTTGAAATTCTTTCGATATAGTAGCCACATTAATAAGCATACTCATTTTGACCACTTGAGATCTTAAGGAAGCAGATGATTGGGGTTGTTCTACCATTTGGGTCTGCTGAGACGAAAATGGATCTTTGAGGACAACGGGGGTCCCTTTGAGCAAGCGACTAGCTTCAAATCACAGGGGAGAATCCTTAGTGTAGTGATCTTCCTCGTAAATGAGCTAGGGATACTTAGGTTTCCGCTGTGAAGATTCACCAGCAGATGATTAGGGAGGACCCTGTTTTGGGGCATCGGCCTTACCCTTGCATTTGCCTTTCTTCTTACCTTTTGAGGATTTGTCCGCTGCAGTAGACTGGATAGCGTGGACCTTTGAGGTTTTACCAGGGCTAGGTGGATTTTGAGAAGAACTATTAGGAACAACATTTGAGACCGACTTCTGTTTGGAAGAAGACTTAGTAGGGGTCTGGGATATTGAGCAAGTAACTCCATCGACAGGAGGTGCAACTTGTGACTTTGATGTTGCAGGATCAGATGATGGCCGCGAAGCATCAGGTATTAACTTGTACAAAGTGCCAGACTGAGAGTAAACTAGATCTAAATACTGGGCACGAGTAATGGCTTGCTCTTTAGTAACACATCCTCCCATAGCTATATCACGAGCAATCGGGGCCACAAATGATTTAGTAAACCATTTAGTCAGCAACTGATCAACAATCTCAAATTTGTTTAGGCGACGTCTACGTCTCCATTCATGGATGTGATCGGAGATGTGTGTCGCAGTATCTTGCTTAAGTGATGTGAGCAAATAGGTGTCAGTTTCATAGTCAATCAACAACTGAAAATGCGTGAGGAAAGCCATGGCTAAAGAGTTAAAGTCATGGTAAGTACCTCGAGGAATATCGATGTACCACTTGGCTACAATGCCTGTGAGGGTTCATTGGAAAAGATGGAGATGAATGGAATCGTCAACGTAAGAGTTCGAAGAGCACCAGAGGTGATATGTCATCACATGGGTCTAAGGATCTTCTTTTGATTTCCCATCGAATTTTGGACAATCGCTTGGTATCTTGGATAGCACCAGAAGCCAGTATGAGGAATGAAGGATTGGATCATTCATAAGGTGAGATACATCTGGCAACTCGAGTGTGGCCAAGAATGGAAATTGGGTGTTAAATGCAATAGGAGGTCGGTAAGCGGGTCCGAACAGAGGAGCCCATCCATGCTGGTAAGGATTTTGGCCCCATAGTGGGGTATTTTGGCCATATGGCATTTGATGCTATCCCCATTGCAGGTTACCTTGACCATAGGGAGGATTTTGACCTTGAATACCTTGGAACTATGCAGCCATATGTTGCTAATAAGCAATGTACGGGTTAAAAGGCTATTGAGCCTGTTGACCTTGGACATATGGATATTGGACTTGTTGTCCTTAAACATATAGGTGATGAACCTGTTGTCCCTAAACAAGAGGATTTTGAACCCGATGTCCTTGGGCATAAGGTTGATCACACTTATTTCCCTTGGACATAGGGATTCTGTACCTACTACCCTTGACCAAAAGTATTTTTAACCTGTTGACCTAGGGTGTTAGGGTTTTGTACCTGATGTCCTTGGCCAGAAGGGTTCTAAACCTGTTGACCTAGGACATTAGGGTTTTGGACTTGCTATTTTAGGACTTGACCTTGCCCTTGCCCTTGCAAAGGTTGACCCTGTTGATATGTATACAAGGGTTGCTGCTGCCTGGGTTGGTTTTGATGTTGCAAAGGTTGACCTTGCTGCTGCAAAATTTGTCCCTAGGGTTGCAGAGGTTGGCTCTGCGAGGACATGGGTTGGGAGGTGTGCAGAGCATATTGCATCTGTTGCTGCATGGTTTGCTGAACTGTTGTAAGGGTTGACCCTGTGGTTGTTGCAATTGACCTTGCTGCGAGATCATTTGCCTTGATGTTGCGTGAATAGCCCTTGTTGCAACAGAGGTTTCCGTTACAGTAACAAAGGTTCCCTTTTTGTTGTAGAGGTTGTTCTTGCTATTGCAAGGGTACTTGAACAGTGCCCGAAAATTTTCCGAACTGAATCTGGCCATAACCACCCTGGAAGGTGGATGAGCTAGGCTAAATGTACTGCACATACTGAAGGGTGTAAGGTTGATTAACCATTCCTCAAGAACCACATGGAATGTAAGGAGTTTGTTATTGGACCTGAGCCTCATAGGGATGCTGATACTAGACATTGCTTGACCCAGACGGACCAACGGGATTATGAACCTATTGGTACTGGACATTTCTGGATCTAGTAGGATCAATAGGATTGTGAATAATACCAAAAAAAGGTTGGTTCATACCAAGCATGTGAGCTTGTGAGCCACTCACATTGGTGGCACTTGACACCATAGAAACATTCAGGTTTTGCCCCCCAAGTAGTGGCACAACTTGGCCACTGACTAGAGGGATGGAGGAACTGACAGAGACATTCTTCAAAACTGCCTGATGATACAAGGGTGTTTGGAACAGTGGGTTGCACCAGGACTGAGGTAACAGCCTGTTGGGAAGTCATGTTCACAATGAACGGACTTGAAGTAGGCATGGCGCCTGATGCCCAAATAGGGTTATGGTAAAGTGATGATACACTAGGTGTACCTGAAACCAACTATGCCAAAGACACATAGTTAGGTGGAAAACTGGCGGGAATACCCCTTGTGTAGGGGAAACCCTCAGGAGGAAAAGGTTTTTCTTACTCCTCGACAGCGTGTGGAGTAGAAACTTCTGACTCTTTGGGAGAGGTGACTGAAGCATCGCCTTCAGGTTCCATATCAGGAACAAACGACGACGAATGGCCAAAGAAGTACAAGGGGATAGTTCCAAGGGAACACCCGGCTGGTCGTACAAACTGTAAGGACGCTATGGTGATATCACAATAGGGTCAAATAGAAGATTCAGAGGGTAGATAACCAGTCCAAGCTGATCGTCAGTGGTCGACGAGTTCTCAGGAGTTTGAACAATATTGTCTAGAGATTCAGGGCCAAGATCAACGGATGACCTAGTATCAAAAGTAGGCAGAGGATGAGATGAAAAAGGTTGAATGCTCAAAAAAATTCCGAGTTTAACTCCTTAGTCCTTGAGTGACTCTGGTAACTCAGGAAATGACTCCTCAGACAATCTTTTAGACAGAGGAGGGGAAGAAGAACTAGGTGAACCAGATGGTTCAACTATGATGACCTTGTCTTAGTTGACAAAAAAATAAACTTCAAGGCTTTAAAATTTTCTTTAAGGGAAACTCCCGATTTGGTCTCGGAAAAAAGACTAATAGGATGTTATCAGATCGGGGGAAATCAATTATTAAGATGCATAAAAAGACTGGTGCTCTTTCATTTTTTAAGAGTCAAGAAAGAAACGAAGATGACTCTATCGCTTTCAATTGGAAACGAGCTCGAAAGGACAAGTGCTCAAATGATCTTTTAAGTTTATGGAGTTTGTTAGTGTCAGTCTTTCCAGCCTTCCTCTAGTGATCAAACATGCTCTTACAAAGTTATTTTGAAGTGTCAAGGTCAAATTTTGTCATTTCAAAGAGTTTTGAAGCAAAATTTGGTCACTAGCCATTAGGTCTAGGGTTTGCCCAAATGTCAGTCTATGTCACTATCCATCTGAGTCTATCATCATTCATAGGGTTGTCATTATCATGTCAGTGTCTAATGGGTCATTTGATACCTTGATCATGCTTCAGTTGCGCCCAGGCAAGGTCATTTCCCTCTCCTAGGGTTTTGAAGCCATTTTCTCTTGGATGGTCAAATCATCGGCAAAACTTGTTTCCTGATGTTCATACACCTTCCCCTATCCTTAATGTACCTTATCAAACACTTCCCAACACTCAGATCCCCCAAATTCCTCATTTTTGCACAAACCCTAGTTTCTAGCTACAACTTGGCAATTTTCTAGGTTGGGCCTGTGTTTCGCCCTTTTGGACCCCTTCCGCTCACTCAATCTTTGAGATTACACTCTCTCCTGATTCCTAACATCCCACCCCACTCCCAAAAATTTCCCCAAGAATTTAGAAGCCCCCTATCCCCTTCATTTCGCTCCATTTCGACAAAATTCTTTGTTTCACACATCGGGACCAGTTTCACTCAAAAGCTGTTTCAGAGAAATCAGAGATGAATTTTGCAAAACTGAGAGAGGTTTTTGTCCAAAAAATTCCAAGGAAGAAAAACCTCCTTCACTTTTTACACAGGTGTCATGGTTTGATATAAATGTCAAGAATACCGTTGCCTCAGGAGAATCAAAGGCACCTCTGAAGTGACCCTGGGAAAATCAAGTTTTCTCC
>APFE030705664.1:90190-106433 GCA_000404065.3 Pinus taeda | reverse complement strand
AACAGACTAAGTAGTCTAAGGGACCTTGGGATGTGAATCCCAACGGTCACCATATTGTACTATAAATGTACATCTATTGTTAATAAAAAATGCAATGCATGCTTTATCTTTCCTATTTGTTCTCGTTGTCCATGTCTGTTTAACAGACTAGATGGGTGATTATCTTTCAAGAGAAAACACCATGGAAGCCTTTTTGAAATTCTAAGTTTCTTTATATTTTCTAAATTATGGGCAACAACCTTTGAACATTTCACTTTGAACAAGGAAGGAACATTGATATATTCAAGATTGTTTCTAAACATGACTTCTATCTAGTATCCAAGCAAGATAATGGTAGATATTTCAAAGAAATATCTCGAATTTGTTACTCACTTATTTCATTGATTATTTTATTGCTGGCACATTTTCTGCACAAGTTCACACTTTCATTTGTTGAGTTTGACATTGGAGAAAATGACTCATATTGGTGAAGTATTAAAGTTCTTGAAAACTCTGATACAATCTACTTCTGATGACACATTACAAATCAGGAAAGGCTCTCTCTTAGAATTTCAGACTTGTCTACAATATGCACAAGAACAGACTGATTTTTTACAGCTTGAATCTCAACTACAACAGGAATAATTACACGAGTGGAGTCATCATTCTGAACTTGTTTATGTTCAGAAGATTGAAATAGACTCCCATAAACAACAAGACAATAATGTTACAATTGATATAGATACAGTGCCCGATAAAGCAACATAGTTAGCAGATGCAAAAGTTCAGTTTGCACTTCCCAAGCCCATCATCAGACCTTGGAAAGAGTGTGTCCACAACAAGCACAAAACTAGTCTTGGATATGACAAGGACGTGTCTTTTCATATTCCAGACTACTTCAAGCAAATCCAATTTCAAAGCGCTAGATTTATTCAGAACGGTTCATCTTCACCTGATCCTCATGACAGTTCACCTTCAATTGTTTCAGATTTTGGTCCTCTTCCACAACAACCACAACAGATTGTGAAATGCCAGCACTGTGACCAAGTTTGTGATATGAAAGATCATTGTTTTGATCTTCATCAATGTAAGCATTGTCATAAAACTAGTCATTCTTCAAACAGATGCTTCAAAAACAAACATCCTGCAACAACAATGATTCATCTTGGATGGATCACTTCTTGGCAATGGGCTTCAACAATCAAGAAGATATTTCACTCATACAACAGGATTTGCTTTCAAATATTTAAAAGTCTTGTAGTTGAGATCTCTTCATCTTCTCACCTTGTATCTGATAGGGGGGGAATGATGGTTATCTACAAACTTCAAAGCCACATCAAGCGAGCCTGAGCCAGAACTTGCCATACCAGATTCAGAGTTTTAACCAGAGACAAAGATGCCCTTGAGCATGCCTTTAGTCGGTGATACCTCTTTAAAGAATTGGGGACACTTCCTCTAGCATAAGACTTCAACTTCTTGCCAGTTTTGGAGGAGTTCCAAGAATTGCATTAAGCATCCCAGAGTTGTTGGTCATCCTTAAACCATCATAGGTTGAGACTTCCCTTTTCAGGTTGAGGTTCTCCCTTTTATAGGGGGTGAGACCTCCATTTCATGGTTGAAGGTTTCCCTCTTCAAAACATCAGGAGCACTTCCTCTAGCAGAAGACCTGACCTTCATGCCAGACTTGGAAGATTTCTGGGAACTGCACTAAGCATTCCAGTGTTGGTGGTCATCCTTAAGCCACCGCCCTTTTTACCAACATTTCAGAGAGCACATTCGCCTAGTACTGCCATGCATTTTTGCACATTTTGTATTACAACTCTCTTCTTGGACACATACATAACCCTTCGGATTAAGGGGTGGAATGTTGGACACCTAATCCTCTAAGGGTTGGTGTGGCCGCTGAACAGCCAAAAGAAGTCCAAGGGACCACTTGGAATATGAAACCAAAGGTCACTCCTATGTATTATAAATATGTATCATTGTGAATAAGAAATACAATCTCATGTTTATGCTTCCTATTTTGTCTCTACCATGTGTGTGTTTAACACAAACAAAACCAAATGAAAAGAAGCTTTCTAGTCAGGGAGAAAACGGTCTAAAAGGCTTACAGGGTCAAAATCATGAGAGAAAAATACACTGGCCAAGATTGGGGACAAACCCTAATCTTCACTTACAGGCATCCAAACGACTGCCTAACTGACAACAAGCACCAGAAGTTGGTCGACGCAACTGTTTCTCAGCATATCGCGCTGATTGGTGAGACTATCAGCAGATTAAGCGCGTTGATCGAGGGAGCCAAGAAAAAAAATTTGAAACAGGGACCAGATCTGCTACTATGAATTTCAAACTCAGTCCAGTAAGCAGGAGAAAAGAAATAGAACCAAAGGGAAAAAGTGGAACTAGAAAAGTTCACATGAAATCATTAAATCTATGACAAACAAAAGGATTGGTTCCCCAGTATGGTCGCTAAATTGTGGTGAAGTAAAATTATAAGTGCAGACACAAAAAAATTCCTCTAGCCCGATAATGGGTCTAGCCACAACTGTTACATTCTATGAAATATTTCCTTAGGTTAGAATGAATTAAGAGGGCCTACCTCTTAATATGCTTATCCCGTTTGATGATGTCCTTGCTTGCTCGCTCCAATTATCTCTCGCTTCCTTCTTCAAACACCTGAAACAAGTAAATAACAACGAACAACAACCGTGATAATAGACAAATTGTAATTCAACCTACTTAACAAGTCAAGAAACATTAAGCCATGAACATGTAAGATGACAAATCATGTAGGAAATCAATCGATAGTTGCATATATATATATATATATTGTATTAAGAAGAGATTACAACCATTGTCTTGATGTTGTCGTTCTCCTCCGACAAAACTAAGTTCCCATACACATCTGCTAGCATTCCATGATGGCCTCAACAATAATAGTTTTAAGTCTCTTCCCTTTAGGCTTCACACTAAACCAAATTCATACATATCCCTCACACAACTAGAGAGCTACAACTATGAATAGCTTGTTGTTTACTCCAAACTTAATTAGCACTAGCACACCAACATTAACACTATCTTGTGCTTGGGAAAAAGGGAGGTTTATATAGGATGAATGGATGGCAGATGGATCCTCTTCTCATGGGAGAAGGTTTTATCCCTTGTGGTAGTTCCATCATTATAGGGGAAAGGAGCCCAAACTGACATCCTCGACCCCATCCGGCCAAACCATTTACCAGACTTCCATTACGAAGCTTCTAGAGTTGGAAGCTTCGGCTCTTTATTTAAAAAACTTTCCATAAGAGGATCGACATGACTGGAACAAAGCTCAGTCGCTACGGTTGATGCTAGGGACAGTGCAAATCCCTGCATATCAGCGCAAGGAAGACAAGGGCCATTAGCGCCGGTCTTGTAAACTGGTAAAAACAGAAGTTTCAGGGGAAATGGTGCCAAAGTTAATTGATCTACTCATGAAGAGGGACACAAAGGGAGTTTCTTCATGAAGGGAAAGCATGTAGTTTTAACTGTAGAGGTCCTCCAGGATCAAGGAACAGAGAGTACAGGGACAGTTACAAGATGTTGAGTAACAGACCTGCGCCCACCCTACCTCCTCCTCCTCCAAATCTAATCACGATGCAATCTCAGTGAGTAGTGAAGCCCTCTTCTTTCTCTTGCAAGTGTGCTCTTTTTCCAAAAGATCACTCCATATCTCCTTTGTGCAGTTTTAAGCCACAATCATGAAATTTGCATAAAGTATGATAGAGTAGGAGATGTTTGAGCTAATGTTTGCTTGCCACACGCCATCTATACTTGCAGGTGTTCAATAAAGCATGGCCAAGATTTGTGTGGAGATTTGTCGAGAAAGGATTCCAAAGGTAGCATCTTGTAGACAAAAGGCGTAAAGTTACCTTGTTGTGATAGTTGAAGGAATGATGGACCTGGATGATCAAAGTGACTCATGAAGGCTCCATGATTTCTCAAGACCCTTTATAGGGTAGAAAGAAACAATAATGCAAGATCTATTACAAGTATTGAAGACATAGTGGTGGTGTCATCACTTCTCAAAGAACTCTATGTACAAGTCATTGTGGGTCCAAGTCATCAATGTCAACAACTTGTCATGTTGTCATCACATGATGATGATGTAATTTTAGAAAAGATTGTAAATGTAAATATGTGGAAGTCCAAGGGTCATATATGGACAAAAGGGTCATTAGGAAAAGTACAAAAGTCTCATGGAAGTCAAAATGTGACATTAGAAGTCCAAGAGTCATGAGGAATACGAAAGGTCATTCCTTTTGTTATAAAAGAAGCCTAGTTACTCAATCAAAAGACTTTTCACCTTGGCTTCTCCACCTAGGCATTAGAGAGAGAGATTATTCTTTTGGAGGGAAAGTAGTGGCTTAATGCTCCATTATTGGAGCTAGTGGTGTTTCATTGTATCAATGTATCTTGGAACTTTTGCTTAATATTTGAAGCTCATTAAGCCAACACATTTTCATGCATATATCATGAATGTAATAATACTATTCTTTATATGTTTGCGATATGTGTGTTGGTTCATATGTACTAGGGAAATTGAACTATTCCATCGAATTTGGTGCTCATCTTGTTGAATGTGTGTTGTAATTGTTTAATGATAATTATGTCCATGTGAACTACTTCACTATACAGTTGATGATTCTTTCATATGTATTGAGTGTGGCTTTATTGGAATAATGCTATTACATTTCTTCTAAAGGCTCACTTTTCTCCCCTTCCACTGAAAGAACCTGGATACATATTACAATTTAACATTTCATAAGGCATACTTGCTCATTCGAAAGTACATGTGTGTTTCTCTCTTATGCTAACAAATGAAGTCAAGGCAAATCTTTAGGTATATGATAGTCGGGACACATTTCTAGATGGGGCTCCTACACCAAACGGTGTGAGGTCTAAAAGGGATTTCGTATCGGGGAGACCCCCTCTATGTTGGTGGGATCCAACACATCAAAATTTTGGTGCTAGAAGGAGGGCAACCTTTATATGCCTGACAATTCCACATCCAAATAAATAAACTTTCATGTAAGGCTGTAATAGTTTGAGTTCAACTCCATTTCATATTCTTGATATAGAAGATTATTGTCATTTAAGTTCAAAATAGGCTTTCGAAGTCATTTACGATAAACTCTGGACAATATTTCCTATAACTCATCAATTCAAAAGAGCTCTTGGCTTGCTTCCTATCACTGTTATTCTCCCTCATGAGCTGATAAAGAAAGAAACAACTCGCCATGATGTATTGGTTTCTTTGGTGGAAGATTTGGTTATTGCAACCCTTGAAAAGTTAGTCAATCCTACATGGAAGATTTGGTTATTGCAACCCTTGAAAAGTTAGTCAATGCTACTTCCTGTTGTACGTGTCCCAGATAGTTCTAGGCATGCTCCAGACGGTTCCATACATGCTCCGAATGCTCCTTGGCCTTATGGTTATGAAAGGGTGACAGCTCCTGCTCTCTAGGCTTTATCTGTGCGGGGTGTGATGATGCCACTGGCTGGGATGGATTGATTCATGGAAAGATGGACAGATAAGTGGGTTGGTCATACAGATTGGTACCTTTGCTCTCCTATGCTTCAAAGAGTACGTCAACAAGGGGACCTTCCACTTATTGAGTTGGATTTGGAAGGAGATGGGGAGGGTTTTCTATTTTCTGATGAATAACAACCGAGACAATAGGAAGGGCCTGACTATAACAAATATTTGAATGGTGAAAGAAAAGTTTCTTCAGATTCAGAGGAGAAGAGGAGGGATAAGAAGACATGACTGATGAAAAATTGGATTGGTTGGCCCAAGGGTTGCTTACTCTTACAGGTAATCTTCATCGTATGCCTAAGCACCTGGAAAAGCTACTATCAAAGATTGATCTTGATAAGAAGACTAAAGTTGAGGACCGTATTGATAACTTCTACATGCATTTGTGAATGCTTGAGGTACATTTTGATGATGTTGTTTGTAGACTCTTTCTGTACACTCTACAAGGCAGAGCATCAATCTGGTATCATATTCTTCAACCTAATTCAATCCATAGTTAGAGGGAGTTTAAGAAGTTGTTTTTAGATAAATTTGTCAATGATAAAACTCCCGCCATGTTACTCATAGAACTCGGGAATCTTAAGATGGAGGAAAGGCAAAAGTGAAGGATTTTAATCAAAGGTTTACATGCTTACTGAATAAGTTCGCTACAGATGTTTAACTAGATGATTCTATCACCAATGGTTATCACACAACTGTCTTGCCTACAATTTTTTTCGTGTTTGTTGAAAGAGCTGCAAAGGATACGTTGTCTTTGAACTTTGTAGAAGCAATTGTTGTTAAGAAAGACTTGTGCTCTATTGGAGTCACTGAAGATCATGAATATTCTAAAGACTCCAAAGATACTCGTTAGAAAACTCAAGCCTCTACCACTAAAGCCAATGAGAGAGATTCTTTCAACCTGGAAAGTTTGGCTAAGTTTTTGAAGTTGCTCACTAATGAAGTATTTGAATTAAAGAGGAAGTCAAGTGAGGAAACTACCAATAGTAAGTCTTTCAGGCCACCTTTCTTTAAGAAGAATAACAATAATCAACCAAGTAAATCTGCTTAGATTTCTAATGTGGTGTTTAATGTTGAAAGTTGGGGCATGGATAACTTTTATACTTTCTATCAGGAGAAGCATTAGAAGACAACATGCCCGCAATGGAAACATAATATGAATGCTATAATGACCAACTTTGTTGACACTTTGTTAGAAAATGAGTAGTTTAAGTAGACTGAAGAAGCTAATGAACCTAACATGACCGAGGAAAATTTAGGAGTTGGGGATTCAATTAATACGTTTGGTATCATATTTAACTCGATAAACAAAGTGTTGATAAATCACTAGTGAGTGAAGCTCCTCCTCATCAAACAACTAACCTTTATAATTTGAGGAGTAAAGGACTTGTTTTTTAGAAAGAGATTTAAAAACAACTGTTGAGAAGGATTCTACCACCTGTTAATCATGCTCAGATTTCGCAAAATAAGTCAGGAAGTGCTCTCCCTTCTAAGAACACATATGCAAACAACAAGAACAAAGCCATCACTCATGATGTTTAGAATAAAGCTACATTACCTTATACTTTAGCATTATTTGTTAAGAATGAAAGTAGTAATTACAACATTATTTACAATATGAAAATAGCTCGTGCTAACATTTCAATCTTTGAGCTTGTAAAGATAACAGGGTAGTGTGAACTGGTAATCCAAGCATTTTCATCACAACCTCTATCAAGTAACGAAGTACTACATCTCAAGTTACGTCTAGTAAGTCTTGTGACATTCTTGAGTCTATAGTCAATGTTGTAAATATAAGTGCTAGCACTCTCCGTCCCCCATTCCTATTGACATTTGAAATCTATAATTACAAAGCCCATAATTGTCTCATTGATTCAAGTGCATATGCAAATGTTAAGCCTTTATCTTTGGCCAAAAATATTAACGCTAAATGGGAAAAGACTGATGCCCAAATCATACAACTAGATAGATCATTGGTCCAATTAATTGGTGAACTTAATAATGTTATCATTCATTTGTCATCAAACCGTAGAGTTCACTAATGCATTAATATTGTTATTGTGGACATTCCTGAAGCCTGTGTTTGCTTTTTAGTAGAGATTGGTCCAACAAGCTACAAGGTTATTTTTCAACAAACCGGACATAATTATGGCTTCCTTAGAATGGAAAAAATAATCATATTCGTATGGAAAGTGAACAGTACATGAAATATACTGTGACACAACTTTAGGGACATAATGAACTAGTCAGCTTTGCAGATGACATCTTTAGAAATTGTTTTCTTTGCTACCTCACATGGAGGACAAAATCTGCACTAGAGCCAACTATTATCTCAACCTTGCTTCATAGTTTTAAGTTCAGTAGCGTGAATTTTTAGGATTCGAAAAATTTTAAGGCACTAGCAGTGGATTGTCAACGCCAATTGTAAAATGTTGAATAAAAGCACTAACTGCTGGATTATTAGTGCCAATTGTAAAATCTATTTTATTTTATTTTATTTTTTATTTTTTATTTTTTATTTTGAATAAAAGAGTTAACAATTCACACGTCAACAAAGGGAAGGGTCCCCGATCAAGTGTGTGCTGAAAATTAATTTGACAGCGTTGGTTCGGAAAATTTGAAACGGTGGTGCTAAACAATCAAACGTAAAAAAAATAAATCTATTTTACTATGTTTTCTCCTGTAAAAGGCATTAACTTTGGGCACGATTTATGAACATATGGAGATGAATTTTTGAAAACAAAAAGAGGTTTTTGGAGGGAACAAACCAGTTAAAAAAAACTTCCCTCGGTTTTCTAACATATATCACATTTTGGGATATTCAAATGGATCTTCAGAGCCTATTTTTTAATAATTCATTAGAATTTTTGTTTTTGTTTTTTTTTCTATATTTGAAAAAGTTGTTTAATCAACTTTGAGTTGGAAAGCCACCTCATCAATTTGACTTCAAAATTAGAACATACAATTGGCAAATTAGTATGAACAAATCATGGCATAAAATTAGTTGACTCATTTTTAAAGAGTGAAACCAACAAGTAAAATATCACCTTTAAAATATGTGGCAACCCAAGTGGACAAGATTTCATGGAGTCAGCTCCAATTTTCTCTGAAAGAAGTTCCAAATGCACTTTCTAAGGAACTTTATCAATTCATGTTGAAGATACAAGAAGCAAAATCGTGTTTAGATACTAGATGGAACGAGGTCAAGATTAGAGATTTAACTCTATCTTTTATATTTTGTAAATTGTTTTTACTAAAAAAATTGGATCTATAATTAAGTGATTGTTGTATATAGCTTATGAGAAAGAAGAAGAAGGGGTTTAGATTTAGATTTGAGGAGATACACCTGTGATTTGTACTCAGTCTTTATTCTCATCAATAAAAATTTCCAGCGGTGTGATTTAGACATTGTGTCATAGATTCTTGTTATGACAATCCATATTCGATTTTCATATTGAATGTTTTCCCCTCTTTGTTATCATTTAATGTTTTCTTTTCATATATTTGAACGAAATAGATGCTTAATTAATTAATCTTTCAATGCTCCTTATCACGCTTTCCAACTAAACTTGAGTGCATAATTCACCTAGCTGGCACCCTGCCTCGATAGGTTGTCATTTATTTTTCAACTTCCATTTTGCAACATCGTAAGGTTTGAGGGAATGTTATATACCCTGCCTCTGATTTCTACATGTTTATGTGCTCTAGTACTGAAATTTTAGATTGATGTTTCATTTTTGACTCCATTCCCAATGGAAGTCTTATCAGCCATACCAAACCCTATTTTATCAAATATGGCCACTAATTCCTAAAGCCAACAATCCTATCGTTGAGATCAGGAGAGAGACCTCTCAAGATTGAAGGAACAACTTTCAATCCAAAGTGGTTGGAGGTTACATTAGTTTTTTCCCTCTACAACTGGGGTTTTGTCTAAGTGATAACACAACTGGTGCTAATGAAACTTATAATATAGATGCACATACTAGTAATTTAGGAACTAACTCAACAATTACTAATATTTGGACCTTATACTTTGATGGTTCCAAGGCTCAGGACGAGACCAGAGCTGGTTGTATTCATATTGACCCTTGGAAGAAAAGGTATATTTTATCATGCCACTTGGAGTTCGAGTGCATAAATAACATTTTTGGACATGAAGCACTTGTTTTGGGGTTAAATAAAGTCATAGACCTCAAGGTGGAAGTACTTAAGGTAATTGATGATTCAGAGATTGTCACCTGTCAGGTACATAATTCCCTTCACTGTGTCTCACCTATCTTGAAAAACTACCAACAAGAGCTATGGCGACTTATTTCATTCTTTAAATCATTTAATATTAATTATATTCCTAGAGTTTGTAATGCCACTGTAGATCTATTAACCAATGTAGGTGCTAGAATGTCACCATTAAAAGATGGTTTTTCTCTAGAAATTATTTATAAGCCATTTGTGTCCGACAATGTCACTAAATTTCATGTATTTAATGATGACCAACAGATATTGCACCTCATGTCCAGTGAAAATGTGTTCAAAGATGCGGCTATTGAAGAAGATGAACACGAGAAACTTTGCAAGAAGCAGCCCAGGCAATTAAAGGAAATATTACGCCCAAAGATGTGGTATCTCTTGAGAAACTCTATCACCTGAAAAACCATTTCAAAGGAACAACGAACAAAAAGGCTCAGAGCTCAACACATTCACATGAACAAGTCAATCTGGGAACCAAATAAGATTTGAAGTATGTGAACCTCAATACATGTTGTTTTTCTCAAGAATGACAAGATTTTATTCATCATTTCAAACAATATCGAGATGTATTTGCATAGATGTATGAGGATTTAAAGACATATGATACATGCATCATCCAACATGTCATTCCTATTAAATATGGGGTGAAGTTGTTTTAGCAAAAAATAAGAAAAGTCCATCGTACGCTTTAACCCCTAATTCATAAAGAATTAAGGAAATTTCTTGATGGTCAAATTATTTTTAAATTTCGACATTCTACATGGGTTTCCAACATGGTTCCTGTTAGGAAAAAGTCAGGCGACATACGCCTATGTGTTGACTTTGTCAACCTCAACCAGGATTCATACAAAGACAATTACCCCATGCCATCAATGGAGCAGATACTCCAGACGTTATCTGGGTTGGAGATGTTCTCGCTACTAGATGGATTCTCTGGATATAATCAGGTGCTAGTAGTAGAACCAGACATATTAAAGACCACTTTCAGGATGAAGTGGGGAACTTTTGCTTTTAAGAACATGCCATTTGGGCTTATCAATGTTGGCATTGCATTTCAACGGGTCATTGACATCACTTTCCGTGGATTAATTGGAAAAAGTGTTGTAATCTATTTGGGTGTAACAATGTTTGCTAAGAAGAGATCATATCATATTTGTCATCTAAAGCAGATTTTCGAGCGATGCCGCAAATATGGAATTTCATTGAATTCGAAAAAGAGCATATTTGGTGTGTCTGAAGGTAATCCCTTAGGACATATCATTGCTAAGAGTGAAATCAAGGTCGATCCAGAAAGGGTCTAAACTATTGCTCAAATCCATTTTCTCGTGAATGGGAAAGCAATGTAATCTTTCTTGGGAAAGATCAATTTCTTATGCAAGTTCATCTCTAACTATGCACAATTTGTGAAACCATTATAAGAGATGATAAAGAACGATGCTACATACAAATGGGGTAAAAGGGAAAAGGATGCTTTTCCCTAGATCAAGCAATTCATATATGATGGTCTAGCCTTATATGGTCCAGATTTTGGCAAGGATTTCTTGTTGTTTACTTTTGCTTCTTACTCGTCTATTGCAGCAATATTAACACATAAAGATGATCAAGGAAACGAGTAGCCTATATCTTTCATGAGTATTGGCATATAGGGATCATAACTAAATTATCCCACCACTGATAAGAAAGCATACATGGTATACAAGGTGGTCAAGTACTTCAAGCCTTACCTCCTGAAATCTCACACGATTATCTATGTGCCTCATCCAACTGTTAGGATACTTTTTATACAAGAAGAGTTGGGTGAGATGAAATCAATCTAGATAACGTGCTTACAAAAATATGATTTTGAATTCAAGCTAGTACATACTGTCAAAGGCCATGGTCTCTGTCAGCTCGTATCTGAAGCGATGGATTTGCTAGAAGAAGATCCTTCTAGTTGGGAATAGGAAACTGAGATGTATAATATCGAGCAAGCTAGTCCTACAAGTACAACCATGTCTTGGTATTAAAATATACAAAAATACTTGGAACACGATGCCTTGCCTTCACACCTATAAGCTAAACAAAAGAAGGAAATACATATTAAAGTACTATCTTACTAGCTTGTGCATGGCGTGCTTTTTTGAAAGCACCAAAATGGTGTCTTTCTTAGATGCTTAGAGCCTCCGGATTGAAAAAGGGTGTTAAGGGATCTTCACGATGGACCAAAGGTGGACACTTCACGGGTGATATTATCGCTCATAAAGTGATAAGGGTTGGTTATTATTGGCCCACATTGGATGCTCAAGCCTATGCTTGAAAGTGCCGAGTGTGTCAAATGTGTGCTGGTCATTATCAAGGATTAGCTTCCCCATTGCTACCCATAGTGGTTGAAGAACCATTTCAACAATGGGGATTGGATGTTATTAGCGAACTCTTTCCTCATTCATCAAATCAACATCGATACATTTTAACTACAACAAATTATTTCACTCAGTGGACAAAAGTAGTTCCATTAAGACAAGTTAATGATCAGGAGGTCATCCAATTTCTCAAACAAAACATCATAAGCAGGTTCGACATTCCTACATCACTTGTTTTGATAATGCAACTTATGTTTCTTCGTTAAAGCTTTATGGGTTTGCATTATAAAAGGGTATTGTTTTAAAGCATGCACCAAACTACTATCCACAGGGAAACGAATTGGTTGAGTCTACAAACAAGAACTTAATATGCATTATCAAGAAAATTGTCATCTTTAAACAAAAGAACTGGCATAATGCTTTGGTGCATGCATTGTTCGTTGACTGTGTCACTCCTAAACCCTCTCAGAAAACCTCTCCCTATTTCCTTGTATATGAAAAATATGTTATCCTTACGTCGAACATATGCCTTATGGTATTTCATCTTTCTCATAAATATCAAGGCAAACCATGTCTCCTTGTTCATAGTGGGATAATACTCTTGTTAGGCTCGAGGAAGAAAGGCTTGAAGAAAAATAGAAAATTTCCATACACTAGAACTAAATCAAGCATTGGTTTGATAAGAAGTATGCAAGGAACAAAGACTTCAATGTGGGTGACCTAGTGTTGAAGTGGGATAAAGCCCACGAAGGGAAAGAAAAGCACACAAAATTTCAAGTTTTGTGGATTGGATCGTACACCATCATCGAAAAACTCGACCACCATTATTACAGGTTGAAATCCTTAGATGGGAGGTCTGACCCTCTTCCTGTCAATGACTGACATCTTAAACATTACTTTTAGTAGCAACCTTGTGTTGCGTTCTTTCTTGTGTATAGTTTTCTTTCTTGCTTTTGTGTTGTTTGCTCTTGTAAAGTCTTGTTTGTTTTTCCCTTTTTTGTTTAGTAAGTGTACATAAATAAGACCTTGTGTGAGAGTGTATGTATGGCCTCAAAAGACTACATGGTGAAATGAACAGGAGTCGTGACAACTGCAACGCTTTGCTATCTGTTAATTCTCCTCTTTTGTTTGGGAAATGCCTTAAGTCAAGTAATGTCCAGACATAAAATATGATACATTCAAGAGGAAACTTTTGAGTGGAACCATGACACTCGTATATATTATAGCATCTTGATTCCTTAACTTGGTATTGAATTTGCTTGGTGTTCTACATGCTAATCCATACGAGTATAGAAGGGAAAGGGGAAAACTAATAGTGAGAAAACCAATATCAAAGGTATATATAACCTTCTCTGAAGGAACAACCTCTTTTGCTCTCAATAAGTTGGGATCCCTCTTTCACCCCTGTGAAATAATAAGTGCTTAAGCATAGTTCTATAAATAAAATAAATAAAGGCCAGAAGAAGATAAATGCTTCCCGCGTAGAGAGATGAAGCAAACAACTTTGTCGAGGTAATGAATAGGATCGTTGGCAACAAAGCAATGCTTGTGTTCCTATAGTGACTCCACTGAGGTCCTAAATGGGCCCGCTGGTAGTAGAGCAACACCAGAGATGAAAACTAAGATTTTCATTATCTTTAACTCGCGATTACATATTACCCTTCTCCTAGATCGAAATAACTATGAAATGGTGAGTTTTATTGGTGTGTTAAAGCAAGGAAGGAAAGGTGGGTACAACATCTATAACTGGGTTAAGTGGGAAATCCTAAGTACTCCGCTTGTTGAATCAATACTTTTGGAAATAAATCTTTACTGAAAGCTACCCCCAAATAGAGAAGTTAAAGTTCACCTAGTGTGTTGCCAAGTGTTGTCGTTGCTACAACACCCTCCAAAAATTTTTTATATTCGAATTTTGGAACCTACCTTTTGTCATGTGAAGTGTCGCTTTTCATCATCAAGTGTCGTTTTATGTTTGTACACATACTTCAAGTGTGTAGTTTTGTTCCTAAGTATCGTCAGATCATTAAGAGTAGCAATAACACACTTCCTAATCACAAAACGACACTTATTGTTTGCAGTTGTGCATACTTTTTTTTGTTGAACTTGGAGAGTGTTTGTGAATTGGCATTTTGATGTAAATTTATAATCCATGGGTCTTGTCTAAGTTTTTGTATGATGAGCTGAGATGTGTTATGCTTAATTTCCCTCTTAACTTAATGTAATTTTACATGTTTCACCATTTTTCTGACTTTGCAAGCCTGCCCTCTATACTAGGAAGAGCACATTGCACGCTTCTAAGGCCTAGTGGAGTCCCTCCTTATCAACTAGAACTATGACATGTGCCTGCCTAAGCCCTCCCTCTCTCTCTTGCATAATGCACAATTTTAGTCAATATACCCTCCTCTTTGTTGCTTGTCCTCCCTCACTGCACCATTGAAGCCTTTGTCTCCTAGTGTGGAACACTACACATTTACAGTGGGAAGTGGTGCCTCC
Source organism: Pinus taeda (assembly GCA_000404065.3). Taxonomy (NCBI): domain Eukaryota; kingdom Viridiplantae; phylum Streptophyta; class Pinopsida; order Pinales; family Pinaceae; genus Pinus; species Pinus taeda. The sequence goes on along the minus strand of APFE030705664.1, from coordinate 91,799 downwards.
TCATGTTCCTTGTGATTGTGACTTGCACCCTCCTTGTGGCCCTGACCTTCCTCCCTAATGCATGGTGTAGTTTTAGTAGACAGTCTTGCTACCTTGGCCTTTAAAAGTGTGACCTCTACCCACGCTACCTCCTCCTCCTCTAGAGTTGCGCATGGCATAGTCTCAGTGAGCAGTGAAGCCTTCCTTTGTCTCCTACAAGTGTGCTCTACACCCAAAAGGTCTTTTCCTATCTCCTTTGTGCAATTTTGAGCCACATTCATAAAATTTGCTTGAAGCATTATAGAGTAGGAGATTTTTGAGCTAATGTTTGCTTGCCATGAGTGATCTATACTTGCACGTGTTCAATAAATGACCAATATCTATGATAATATTTGCCAAGAAAGGCTGCCAAAGGTAGCATATTGAAGACAAAGGGCACAAAGGTACCTTGATGCGAGAGTTGAAGGAATGATGGATATGGATGATCAATGTGACTCATGAAGACTCCATGATTTCTCAAGACCCTTTGGAGGGTACAAGGCAACAATAATGCAAGGTTTGTTAAAAGTATTTAAGGCACAGTTGTAGAATTGAGGCTTCTGTGATCCATCATATTTGTAAAAAGAGCTTCGGCGTAAATCACATAAAAAGATCATTGTCAACGCGTTTCGAACCAACTAGTGTGGTTCATCGTCAGGACAAGTTGAAGAAACAGATCTGGCCTAGCAAGTTAAATAGACTGAGCAGAGACTCCAATGGCTACATAACAGCTATATTTGACTCTAGGACCTAGGCCATAATTATATTAATAAATTTAATCTAATTATTATTTTTATAATATTAAGTAAATAATATAATATTTTAATTTCTAGAGATAAGAGAAATTAGGTATGATTAATACATGAGCGGATATTATTAAAGTAAATTTATTTGTTTAAATAACATAATATTAATGGTTATTTAAAATTACTATTAAATTATTATTGTTTGAATGGCTTCTTTTGAATGAATAATTTAAGTTATATAGATTAATAAATTTAATCTTACTATTAAATTATTATTTACTAAATATATATATGTTTTATTTATTGATGGTATGTTAGTTTGTTTAAAAAATTATTAAAACTGATCTTAAGGGTTAGTTTGACTAGTAAAAGAGGAAATAATTTAATTTATTTCTAGATATAATATATATGTATATAATATATATATTTATATAAGCTATCATTATGTCCATTGGTTTACATAGCTGAAAATAAATGACTAAATGGTAGCAATCACAAATAAAATATAAATAAGACTAGACCCAAGAATACTTCATAATTTAGATACAGTAATAATAATAACCTAATGAATTAAATAATAAACTACTAAAACAGGTAAAGGACCTTCATGAGTGATAAAATCTACATAAAATTAAATTAGATTAATACCTAAAATTGAATATATATTAATGATAATAATCATAAATAGATACTGGAGGAACCCAATATATAGGGAAGAACACAACACTGCCAGCGATATATATTTATATACTCGAAAGGACAAAACCATACACACACGAAGAAAGTACCCAGGATGAACAGAGGGGCGGGGGGGGGGGGAAGAAACCCTAAGACGACAGGGAAGG